>VHZZ01008999.1:33075-49387 GCA_009801015.1 Silene noctiflora
CACAAATTTAATTATGTGAATATTTTACTCATAAATTTGTTTATGTGAATAATTTCTAAAAATAATTTTGTTTAATTTTTATGTCATTATTTTTAGTAGTTGTATTTTCTATTCGATCTTCAAGTCTTTTTTTCTTTTTCTGTAAAATTAGCAAAGGGCTATTTAACAGATTTGAATATTTATCGTTGTTTTTATTAAGTTCATGTTACTGTATATTAAATTTGTAGATTGGATTTTCAGCAAGTGATTTTGTTATTTTTTTAATCATAATTTTTTTTATCATAATCAACTTAAAAATATATATTTGTCAATATCAAGTATGTTAATAGTGAGCAATTTACCTCCTGCACACTATTTTATTCAATTAATTCTCCTAAATAAAATGTAAGTACCTTTATAAAAAAAAAATTAAAATATGTACTTTCAACCACAGGACACTTCAGCAATGTGGTTGTTGGTTTAATAAATAGGATTGTAAAAATATTTAATCTTATTACCTCCACGTAACTCCCTTTAGGAGCAATAAAGTGATAACAAACTAAAAATGAGGTTGTTTGACCATAAATCTATAGATATAACATAATTTTGATGAAAAATGCAAGTAGATCTGTTAAAATTTAGCATAAAAAAATTGAGGGTGTTAGTTGACCATAAACAAAGCGTCTTACTTGTGACAGGCACTATCCGTCATAAGCTGAAGACGGATAGTGTCTCTCTCACAATAAAGCAAGTGAGAGGACAAGTGGATGGAAAATGGAGCATCCATATTTGGTGCCACTTGCATATTGTGAGAGGTGCACTATCCGTCTTCAGCTTGTGACGGATTGTGACCGTCTTTAATGAGAATTTGTGGACCATAAATCTATGGATAGTACATGAATTTGATGGAAAAAAATTGAGTAGATGTGATGAAACTCTAATAAATGGTAATGTTATCAAATGGCAAATTAACGGATGTATATGGTAAACTCGAAATAAGGCCAAAAATATAAGGAATTTAGTAAAATTTAGTAGATTTGTTTTATTAGTAGGTCTCGTGAGAGACCGTCTCACACTAATTTAGTGAGAGACATAATAGGGAAACAAAAAATTCAATGGGTCTCTCACCCCATTATCTGAGAGGTCTCTCAATAACGCTATTAAGAGACCGTCTCCCTGAAGTTTTTGTGTTTTTTTATTTGTGTTTTTTTTTAGTGGGTGGGTGTTAAAAATGAGGAGAGCAAACTGGAATAAGACGAAAAATATGTGAAATTTAGTAAAATTGTTGGCGGAATGTAGCTTGATTCTTAAACTCGAGTTGTAAGTTAGTAACATGTAAAGTTGTACCCCTAAAATAAAACCCAACACCACAAGAAGAAGAAGAAGAAGAAGAAGAAGAAGAGAATGGCATCAATGGTATTTCATGATTGTTGTTCATCTTCAACAACTGCTCGTCTTCTTCCACTCACTTCCCCAGCTTTCCGTCGCACTTCTTCTTTCTCTCGTTCCCTTTCCTTTTCTCTCTTACCCTCCAACAACACTAGGCCTTCCTTTCCTTCTCTTTCTCTTCACTCTCATGCTTCCTCAACTCTCATTTCAGGTCTTTTTTTTTTCTCTAAATTCTGTAAAGTTTTATGATTTTGGGAAAATACCCTTTTGGTTATTTTGTCCCTTTGTTCAATTTCAGCTTCTGGGTATTTGTGTTTTCAGTGTTTTGGGTTTGTTTTTCTTTGAGGCATTTTGTCGAACACTTGGTAGGCTGATGGTGCTTTCTATGTAGAACATGAGTTTATTGCATGTTTTGCTAAGTAAGTTTCCCTTGTTAAATTGTACTCCGTATTTGGGTTGTGGAAAGTATGGAGTTTGGTGTATTTGAATGTTTTGTTATAAAGTTTTAAACTTGAGCTGTGAAATGAAAATTTTAGTGGATGTGATATTTTAGGTGAAATCTATTTACCTTGGGATATGACTCAGATGAATATATGATGCTCTTCAATATGATTGTATATTTTGCATGTCATTCAAATGCTTTAGGTTTTGCTTGAAATGGTGAATGAGATGGTACTTGTCATTTGATTGCTAATGTGTGCAGTGGCGGAACCATGATCCATCGTTAGGGCACGGAAATTTGTAGAGGGATAAATTACAAATGGGATAAAAATTAAAATAAAATTGAGAATTTTGACTAAAACTCTCAAATCTCCATTGTTCGGGAGGTGAATGCCCCTGCTAGCCCCATAGCTCCACTACTGAATGTGTGAGATTTTGATACATCAAAATTTGGGTTGTTTGTTTACATTTCATATATTTGATTATTAACTACTCTGAAAAATGCTTGTTTGTGTACTAATTTTGTGGCATTGGTTACTACTGAAAAACTTCATTTGATGAATCTAACAAGTTTGTGTTGCAGCTAAAATGGCAGCAGATAATGTCGCCAAAGTAATTGACGGTAAATCAGTGGCAAAACAAATCAGGGAGGAGATAGCCTTGGAGATTACAAAAATGAAAGATGCCATTGGCGTCGTTCCTGGATTAGCTGTGATCCTTGTTGGCGATAGGAAGGACTCTGCAACTTATGTTCGTAACAAGAAGAAAGCCTGTGAGGCAGCAGGGATTAATTCTTTTGAAGTACATTTGCCCGAAACCTCGACAGAGGAGGAAGTGCTTGACTCTATCTCCAGGTTTAATGAAGATCCTTCAGTTCACGGAATCCTTGTTCAATTGCCTCTTCCCTCGGTAAGGTTTCTATTTTACCTTTTTTTTTGGTGGTAATGCGACTGGAATCCTTATTCTGTAACTAGTTTGTTGGAAACTTGAAAAAGTAGTTTATGATGAATGGCATGGTGGCATGAAGTTTATGAAACAAGGCTATGTCCTTGGGACTTTTTCATACAGGAGAGTATAATTTCACCTTTAACGATGTAGAAATCAGACTTGTTTGTTGGGCAGTATTTTTCATTAAGAAATTTTACCTTGATGATAAAACTTGATGCTGTAAGGTTTTGTGGCAATGGTATCTTATAGGAGTAACTCGGCGATAATAACCGACTCACCATGCAAAATACCTCATTTTTTATGCTCAAGCCTAGTGAGGTTCTAACCAAAATGCCTCATGGCTGCGGCTTGTGCATATAGTAGTGAAATTAAATTCCACGTTTTGTTTTCTTGTAGTTATTTAATTCTACGCTTCCCTAGAGGCAATAAAGTGTATCGTTGAACAATATTATATTTTGAAAATACAAACTTTATTTGCAAAAAAATATGTCCCTCGTGTACACGAGGGGCTTCACTATGCACCTTGCACCTTGCTGTTGGAGGCCCTTGGTATGCCTTACGACTTTAAGTTCTAAGCCACTTGGATGATTAGTTCATTGATGGTCTCATAGTGTGGATGAACTACATCTAACTTGGTACCGGTGAGAATGTATAAGCTTTATATGGGTGTTTATTTTCTGTGCCCTTTTCTTCTCTCAAACATATCTTTTCTGATGCTACCCCATCTCATTGTTATCAGTTCCATGATGAAAACCGTCTCTTGTCCTTTGCAGCATATTAATGAGGAGAAAATGTTAAATGCTGTTGGCATTGAAAAGGACGTTGATGGATTTCACCCTTTGAATATTGGCCGCCTTGCAATGCGAGGCAGAGATCCCTTGTTTGTCCCGTGTACCCCAAAGGGATGCATAGAGTTACTGCATAGATATGGAGTTCAAATAAAGGGAAAGAAGGCAGTTGTGATTGGCCGAAGTAATATTGTGGGAATGCCAGCTGCTCTTTTGCTTCAAGTAAGTTCACTTGCCAGTGACATTCTTCTCTTTACGTATGCTTTTAGATTCCTATATTAGTTCTTTTATATTCATTGGTTAAGTCTTCTAGTTTGATTTCCAAATAACTTCATCTTTGTAGAGGGAAGATGCTACTGTAACTATTGTTCACTCTAGAACAAAAAATCCCGAAGCTATCACGAAAGAAGCAGACATTATTATCTCAGCTGTTGGACAAGCTAACATGGTTCGGGGTGGCTGGATTAAACCTGGCGCCGTCATCATTGATGTTGGGATCAATCCAGTCGATGTAAGCTGATTTCTATTATATTGCTCCTTGATAAAAATTTTCTATAATGCCGCTGTTAGACGTATAGACAGCATCGTGGTTTCTTTAATGTCTTTGAAATTCTTGATAATGAAGCCATTGTAGCAGATAAACAGTAACATCCAACGAAACTATGATGAAAATGTCGTAAACAGGTTTAAATACAAAAAATTAACAGGGACTCGGGAGTCATAAATCACAGTACAACATGTATTGCTTTTGCACAATTGCACCCGAAAAGAAGGGAATTGTATTTATATTTTGAGATATAACAAATCACAACGTGCCTTGATTTTTCATCACATTTCCTGATTATTTTATGCGCAATAGGATCCAGAAAGCCCTCGAGGATATCGACTAGTTGGGGATGTATGTTATGAGGAGGCTATTAAGGTTGCTTCTGCTATCACACCAGTTCCGGGAGGGGTAGGCCCAATGACAATTGCCATGCTTCTTTCAAATACTCTTAGCTCTGCTCAAAGGCTCCATAACTTTAAATGACTAACAAGCTGTTGATTGAGTTTTGCTTCAAGAAATATCTACAACATTTCTATCAACATTTGGAAGAAATGGAGGTCTCTGAAAGGGGGCTTATTCAAGTGGATTACGCTACACTCTCGGTTTCTTTCCTGCGCATGTCTGTCCTATGTAAACACTAATTTATATAGGGTTTAGGAATAGCGTGATGCTTTAAACAATTTTTATGAGATGTGAGTTAACAATACCAATACTCACAATTCGCCTTGTGTAATAATTGTGAACATGTTTTCGATGAGGTCATGTTAACAACATACCAATATTCTCCCCGTTGGTCTTGTGTACGAACACCTAGGTAGCACGGACACTCCTCCTAACTAGCCGTCCCGTGTCCGACACCGTCTCGGACACACGGACACCCGACACTCGCCGGACACACGCTTATAGTTAGATGAGGATTAAAATGTCAAAAGAAATTGATTAGAAGATGGATTTGGCAGGGAAATGAGAATTATTTATAGTCAAGGTCAAATTTTACCTTTACTTATATAAATTTAATATCAAATACATTAAAAAAATGAAATCATACGTTATTTATAACCATAAAATATATAATTTATTAAATTTTAATAGCGTGTCCCGTGTCCTAAATTTCATGGGATGCCGTGTCCGTGTCCGTTTTGGTGCTACCTAGACGAACACAACATGGTTACTATAGAAATCATAAAATGCAACCTGCAACATAGAAATAAGACTGTTGTACGGTTCCATTTAAGTTTCTATTGTAACCTCTTTTTTGAGATTTTAATCAGACGAAAAATTCATTCTGGGCATTAACCCAACTAAACATATGTAATCGTAATCGTATAAGAAGCTATTCCACTCTACAAACCAGGAGTAGGACATCAACAAATAGATTTCACAAGTGAAATAATCGTCGCCAGAAAGCACAAGTTATAAATGGATTCTCAGATCTCAGAATCTACATTTTGGCTTTGCATTCTGTAACAATCTGTTTTCAGTGTTTTCTCCCACCTGCGTGTGACACAATTTGGTGCTTTCTGCCAGCAATCGACCAATATCTGAATGATGGGTCTGTGATTACCACCTCATTTTTCATGAACAAGAGGGCTATATACAGGAAACCACATGTTGCGCTTGACATATTCCACACTCTCCTCCTGCAATTGATACTCATCAGTCAATCTGGTGGCTGCAATCGTTGTCAATCAACACGAGTTTCAAGGGGAGAATCCTTTTTTTTTTCCAGTTTGTGAATCTCTCATAAAACCGGAATTTAGAATCTAATGTTCGCATCATCCAGCACTCCAAGTTCTTGTTTTCATGAACATCTAAATTGGTTTCCAGTTATGCTACCTCGACACGAGTCACACGACACTTTGATACTTCAATTTAGGCAAAAAATAAATCCTTTTTCAAATTTACCAGAACATGGATTTTTCAGGAAATATCAGAACATCGACGACTAAGACACTCGGCATATTCCCAATCCTTATCACATGAACCTCTTCATGGCCATACCACATAAAGAGATGAAAACACATGCGAGAAACACCGGATAAGCCAAAATTGTGAAATCAATGAGGACTTTACCTTTGACATACACTTGAGCTCTTTTGGCCCCACTTCACCATGGCCTTCAGCTAGGTCTTCAAGGGCAGCTTCTCGCAATACAGCAGCTGCAACTTCTGCCGTAATATCTCGTATGCTGGATTCAAGTAAAACAATTGTGGCTATTTGTTACTTTTCCAAACATACCGCTCATAACAAAAAGTCCCATAGAGAACATAAAGTTTACTTTTCCCATGTATATCGAATAGAAAAGCAGAAGTTGAGGAGCAGTATAACTTTATTTATCCAATATAACTTTTGGAAAATAATGAAAGAAAAGTCCACCACCAATTCGGCAGTAAACAAATCCTTCCTATTAAAACTATACAGTATTAGCCTTCGTGAATTCACAAGCTCTCTATTTTCCCTTGTTTGGAAACATTTTCTTTTTTGGGGAGGGTGAAAAGGAGAGGCTGAAGAGTTGTGTGTTAAGGAACTAACCTGCCAACTGAAGGAAACAAAATGCCACTCTGGATTTCATCATCTGTTATGTATGAAGCGAGACTGCAGATAAAACAGCTTTAAATAAGAGACTATTGACTAAATTTCGGTTACAACCATCTTGTATATATGAGCAAACAAAATAGCTAATAGCAGGTTTACAAGCCATAACGTTGTATTGGCAATACAGATGGCAATCTTGTATGACCAAGATATGGGCCTAACATGGATTTGATGCCTAAGGACAAGCCAAGCCTACGCTTTTGAAAATGCATTTTGCATACCCACTTCTGCTGCAGGGTTTGGACCGGACAGATCTGATGGTCATCCCGCCCATGAACAACTCTAAGTCAAGTATACAGAGAGAACGCTCGGTAAGAAAAAAACATGGAAAATAGTTTTTTACCATTCTGCAGCTGCTTGCAGCATGTCATCAGTGATCAACCGAGCCCCTGATAGCAGAGCTCCCAACCCAATCCTGATACATGAGAAAACTTCGTATTTTTAAATTGCTTGAATTAAGCTCTAAGGTTGGAAATAGATACCATCAGCAACTTGAGCTGAAAAGAAGTCACACACCCGGGAAAAAGGTACATGTTATTCGCTTGATTCACATGACCTACTTTTCCATTTCCTGCAAAACCATTATCAAATTAGTATTCAAGCTACTATTTTTGGCACTAGTTCATAGACACAGGCCAACAAGTCCAATCAAATATTCTAATACGCTTTGAGATGGCTAATTATACGTACCAAGATCAACATTCTGGAAAGGACTTCCACTTGCGAAGACAATGTTTTCTCCAGCATGTTTAAAGGCATCAGCAGGAGTGCATTCGGCTGCTCAAGAAGAAATTTCAGGAAGAACGTTATTAACGAGTAGTTAGACGCGGAAAAAAATTCAGAGGTCTACAAGTCTCAGAGCAAAATCAAACCATTCAGTGTAGGGTTTGACATGGCAAAGATAGCAGGTCTAGGGCTGTCTGATTCTCGCATAGCTTTAAGTACCTGTGTCATAGGTAATGAAGAGGTTAATGACAAGTAAGCTAAAAAAGGAAGAGGACGAGGATAAGAACACAAAAAAATTATCATATTCTGAATCATGCAGAGCATCCATGACATTAATGCATCCGGACTAGCAGTGGTACAACAGAAAGTTATATGACAGACTGAATATCTTTTAAGCATGAAAGATACATATGAATTATGAAGTATACATCGATGCTCTAAGATTGTTTGTAGGCAGCTCAAAATTAATCCTAGTTTTTGAAATTGTTTGTCACCAGCATAGTTGGCACAAAATAGTTACGAAGCATTTCAGGATGTGCATCTCAAGAGTACAAATATTCTATAATCTATATGGCAACAAAAATACGAGTTCATGGTCATCTCACCTCTTCATTGAAGATACCCCCAACTCCAGATAAACCAAGAAGCACATCTGGCTTGACATTCCTAACCTGAACAACTGATGGAACTAAGATTAAAATATTCAAGAGACTTGAAACATGTGCAATGCAAAAAAGAAACACAATGATTTATGATTTAAAGCATAGTCCAGAAAAAGCACAATTTTTACCACTTCAGCCAGATTTGCTCCCTCCCTGAGCCCATCATGTTCTCCAGGACATCTAGCAAATAATTCAGCAGCTGGATCTAAATTTTTTCTCTCTTTAGTAATGAGCCCCTACATTCACATTGAGTTGATGTCACATGGAATCTACAAAAATGAGCAATCAAGGCATCCAGCGGTGGACGCCAATATCGGTGTAAAGCGCAAAAATATTTGGGGAAAAAAACAGCACCCAAGAGAAAGGACTAACATCAATTATGTCAAGAGTCCAAACACCAGTCAAGACTCAATCAACAAAAGGGTACTACTGTCTACTTTCAACATTAGTCAATGAAAAAGAGTACACAAATCACATGCATGCAATGAGATAGGTCCTAATATAATTATATAACACAATGCTATTATCGAAAGCATAGAGGCACAGAGCCCAAGTAAAACATACGTCTTTGTCAATCAGGTAAAACTGATGTTTGTCTTGTATCCCATTTACCCCAGCCATCCTGGTAACAGCCCGAACTGCCATGTTTAGAACACCAATCCCTGCACTGAAAACCATCTTGTTGAAATCAGTTTTTTTGGCCACACGTATAAAGAAAGAGACCAAGCAACAAAATAAATTAAAAGCACTGATCAAACCTGCCAGCTCCAACCACAACTATTTTCTGTTTCACGAAGTCAGTCAATGGCCGACCCTGTGCTCTGACAGCACCCAACAGTCCAGCCAAGGCAACGCCAGCAGTTCCCTGTACAATAAGGAATAAGTAAATGTTCATACATTTTAACTGGAAAAGATCTCAAGTATATAACTACAGCCCCAGCCAGCAGATGTTAGTACTCGTGTCTGCAAACAGGCATGTCATTTAGATAACACTAGACACATAAAAGTTCATAATGAACAGCACCAAAACTCACCTGAATGTCATCATTAAACATGCAACACCTTTTACGATATCTTTCCAACGTTTCAAACGCCCACTTCATTTGGAAGTCCTCAAACTGGCCACAGCTTCATCAGTAAGTTACTGGAATGAAAGTGAATGCGTTGTAGTATAAATCCAAGGAAACGAACCTGCACTATAGCTTTGGGCCAACGTGTATGAACAGCTTCCATAAACTCATCTACTATAGCAATATATTCGTCACCTTCAAGTCTAGGTTGCCTGAGTCCCAAATCTGCATACATAAAAAGCAAAGTAAATAGTTAATGTACAAAAAGGAGAAATACAAAGAGTTAATATGCATGACGGATAGTTCTTGATCATAATACCAATATACGGGCAATGGAGAAGACGATAGCCTTGCATATCAACAGTGGACATAGTGAGTAGTCATTGCAAATTTAATATAATATATTTTCGATCAAATCTAGACATTAGGATATAACTATATGAGTCAATTAATAATTACTCCCTTTTACACGCCACTTTTCTAAAATAACTCCCTTTTATAATTTTGTTTTTAAATTACTCCCATAACTTTCACTCAGGTCAACAATGCACCCATTTTCGGTCTCAGGCGACATTTTCCGACAATTCAAATTTTCAGGTTAGAAGCCAAATTTGATGACGAAAATGCCCCTGCTTATGTTGTTGTATACTTGAGGTCTTCAACTCTCTTCTCTCTCCATTAAACATCTCCTTCAATTAATTTCAACTCTTCTCTCTTCTTATTTCCTCCACTGATTCGCAAATTATACAATAAATAGTAGAGTAGAAAACTTACAGTTATCAATGGTGGAAGTGATTAGGATTATCAAGCATTCTTCAATTTAGGTTGATTCAGTAGGAGTACTTTAGGTTAAATTTGGGGAAAATTTTGGGGTAAAAGGGATGATGTGGGTAAGTTAGGAATATAATGAAGAGTAAAAGTGAGGGAGTGTTTTAATAATGGGTTAGGAGTAATTTCGTCAGTTTAAACAAGTTTTCACCGGAAGGCGGAAACTGAAATTGGGAGCAATTTTTGACCTGAGAGAAAGTTATGGAAGTAATTTTTAACAAAATTATAAAAGGGAGTTATTTTAGAAAAGTGGGATGTAAAAGGGAGTAATTGTTAATTGATAGCGGGTTATCTAAAAGCAGTCGGCTATAGCGAAATAAGATGGGTCAAATCTATCAACCACATAGCCGTATTATCTAAAATACAGGTGCAATTTAGTGTCTATCACGGCATCACACATTCACACTAGTACTTACACAGTCGATCTTCAAGAAGAGTCTGGTTGTTAGTACCCACATCAAGCATTACAGGTAGTACCTGAAAACATATATGAAGAAAAAAGACAAGCGGAATAAAACATTAAATATTAATATCTTTATCAAGGATAAGAAATGACAAGTTCAGTACAATGTACAAGATACAATTTATTACAGAGTCTTACCCGCTGTGGGTTCATCCCTGCAGCAGCAACATACACATCAAGCTTTCCAATAGGAATGCCGATTCCCTGTACTCCAAGGTCACCCAAGCCAAGAATGCGGCTACCATCTGTGACCACTATCATATCAACCTGCATAGCAAGTGAGGAATAAGCATGCATTCTTGACAAAGAGAGTGTCCTATCCTTTTCGGCTATTCCTAATGCAGGAAGAAGAAGAACCAATTATCATGTACATCATACTCAGGAGGAACAAATGGCAAGGGAAAAGAGGTTGGAAAATTCTGGTTCTACAGAAGCATTCCAAGGTTGTGAGACCATTTGGGAAAGAAGGGAAAAAAAACAGCATCTCCATAGATGATGACAGATAATGTGACCAAAGATAAACTTCAGTTATCCAGCAACCTCAAAAGCAAGACTTCACTTCCTAAAGCGAAGAGATACTGAAACAAATGATTTGGGATAGGACGATAGGTTGACGTGAATCATCATCTGAAACCATCAACAGTAGGGAAAAAAAGACCAATTGCCAAAGGCACCATCCTCCAAACAAAGTATCTTGAAAAGAAGAAACACTATTGACAGCTTATGACTTATGTAAATGTTTTTATGTCTGTTAATGCAAGATAATACCCTATTGTAAAGTAGCCGTAATTCTGACTCAGAAAAAAAGTAGCAGTACTTTGATGCAATTCTCGATGAAATTTTATTATTTTGGTCATACAGAAACAACCATTAGTTTCTGTCAACCTAAGGGTAACAACCTCCTTAACCCACCAATTGGGGGAGCCCTTGAGGCACTGGGCCAATGTTGTTGTTAAAACAAGCTACTAAGTAGGTACATAAAAATGCAACGATCAACTACATTTACCTTAAAACTAAAAGCAAAGGTACTGATAAACAAGCTAAATTTTCTTAAAATCTTAATAATCAAGCGGGTTAAACAAAAAGGTAACAGAAACCAGAAATTCAATGCATACATGTTGAGCTGGCCAATTATAAATCATGGACATCATCTCTCCTTTATCCTTGGCGCTGAAATACATTCCACGTGGACGTCTGAACAAGCCAGAGTAATTTTGACAAACTAGCCCTACAGTTGGAGTATATATAATAGGAGCGAAGTCTTTGACATTATCAATAAGGACCTGAATACAATGACCGAACAGTCTCAGATCATTACCTACTCATAAACTTATGAAGAATTCCATGGGACTTACTCGGTAATATAATGTCTCGTTCCTGTCATGCAATCTATTCAGAATCCTCCATTTTGCTAAAGATACACCACTTTCTGGTTGCCCCAGCGTATTTTTCTCCAATGAGCGATATGATTCCACTGTATTTTATAGCATAATGCATAAGACCAATTTGAAAACCAAGATCATACTCCAAAACGTAACATTCGAGATTATCTATAGCAACAAACAATTCTAAATATTTGGAAGACAAAAACTAAAAGAGCGAGAGTTCTAGCAAGTGATTATAATTATAAATATGTTATATTCTTCAATTAACCAGCATGCACACCTAACAGAACAAAATTTTTTTTAAGGTGGCACATCATTCCTTTACACCATATGAATTTTATCATTTTGTCATATCCAGCACGAATAATTGATTCCCAATCACATCATTCTTATTATTCTTATTTTCTTCATTCCAATCAAGCCTGCAATTGTGAGAATCCTTGAGGCAGAAAGGTAGCTAAATTCGTTGTACTTCTTATATTGTGAAGAAGCAAACACAGGATTCAATTCAGTGCAGCTTTCATCATGGGCCATCCTGTCTCTGTGTTTAACACGTGTGTAAGGGTGTGAACATTATCCTTACCCCTCCATAAATGGGAGCTTTTAAGGCACGTGGGTGATGGTGATGGATTGGTGAGCAATATCCTACTTCAAAGCTAAATGGCATGCTGGATTTAAGGTTCCACATATGAACTACCATGAGTTCATGACCTTCTATCTTTGCGTTCAAGAAAACATAACTGACACCATCGAAATCTATTTAGTTAATGAAAACAAACACCAGCGTGTGGGCTTCAAAATAAGTTTCAGCATCAACCAGAGTTCACTAAGAAACACACATGCCACATATTGAAGTTGTCCGAACAAATTTCATACGCTGAAGAACTAAACAAAGCTCCCGCAACAAGCAAACAACAAGACATGCAAAATGAATGAATACTATCACAATTTAAAAGAAATCGGGAAAATAAAGATATTTGTTGAGTATTTACTCCAGTGTTAACTAGAAGAGATTATAAATGTAGAAGCGAAAGAAAGGAACCCACTGAAACGCGCATACTGCTGCTCAAATGAGACAATACGAGGTGGCAAGAGACCACGAAGGCCGAGACGATCTCTTTCCGTCAAAGGGAAGCCAGTGTCCTGAAAAATACAAATTCAAACCACAAAATGACCGATGATATGATTCCTTTCATAGACGACAAACACTAAGCTAAAAAAATTGCTGGTGCTAATCAACTCCTAAAGTCCTGAATCCTACAAAATACTAAAATTCTTGTATAAAACCGTTAAGACACAATTGTTATTGTAAAACTATGTGTTACTTTACTTAATTACCCACCACTAAAATAACTTCCATCAACTACCATGTATGGTTGGATGAGAAGGGCATCACAGTATTTTTTTTGACGGTTTTACGATGTTTTGTTGTAAAACGGTTTTACATAAGACTTGCTCACAAAGATATACTTAGGCAAAATCCGCGGTTAACTCTTATTTGTAATTACATAATCACTGTTCAAAAATCGACCAGATCCGCTTGTAAAATATCCAAAACTAAGCAAAACTCTCAAGTCTGAACTGAATTCCACTACAATAGCCAACTATTAACCCACGGTCGGCCATCCTTGGTTTCCAAACCACTAATATTCCTCCGGAACTCGCTACTTCCATCACTCAGTAACATTTCCAGCAATCATTCCTTCCAGCATAATAAGTAGCCAAATCTTACAAAAAAAAAAAACACATTCTCGAACACGAAATTTATATTGCATAGCTGATCAAAGCATTCTACATATAAATATCTAGCAAATTTGGCTAAAGTATTGCAAATAAATAAATAAATGGTTGATGAAGATAAATAATAGTCGTAGTAAATAAACCTTATTAAACCAAGGATCGTGAAGAATATCAGCACCACGCTTATGAACAATACAAGGACCAGGGATCGCTGCTGCCGCGGCCGCTGCCGAAATCGAAAAATGCCGCGATCGACGAAGTTTCGACGCCGCAGATCGCGTTACTCTCCACATTATTCAAATCCTGTATACAATAATTTGATGATTAAAAAAATAATTAGTGACATTTTACAGCATAATTTACAATGAAAAAAGAAAGGGTTTAAAAAAATATGAAAGACATGAAGTTGAGGGGATTACAGTGTGTCAAGGGGAACAGTAGAGTGAGTTGAACAAGAGAAGAGAATGCGATAATTCAGCCAGAATCGCGTGTTTTGTCGCCGCGTATTCATCACTCTGGCTTTATATATACACAAATTCTCAGTTGAAATAAAACTCATCATAAAACAAAAGTATTCTCTATATATTTTACTTTTTATCTTGAAATTTAATATAAAATTTACTATGAAGTACTCCCTTCTATCCGTTATTTTCTTCCCTATTTCCTAAAACGGATTATTCAGGTTTTCTTCCCCTTTCTATTTTTGGTAACAATTTACTCTTATTTTATTCATCCCTCTCTCCTATCACCAAACTCCACCCAACACTTTTACTCTTATTTTATTCATTCCTCTCTCTTATCACCAAACCTCACAAACTCTTTTACTCTTATTTTATTCCTACCCCTCTACAATCCCCAACCTCACATTTTCCTTTATCAATATAATACTTCCTCCCTTAATCCTCGTGCCCACTTGAAAGGGAAGAAAATAGCGGATTGGAAGGAGTATTAGTAATGACAGTTACAAAAGAGAATGTTCAACACTTTTACTCCGTATATGTTACTGTTATTGAAACTATTTGTTAACTTTGTTTCAAAAACATTGTTATTATATCATTATCAATTAATCAATAAATACTATATATATATTCCTGAAACCAAAGGATTTCAATGTAATTAAATAAATCTATACAAATTAATTATATTATATAGTTTTTAATCGATAGCACGGTGTGATGGATCCGACCAAGGGACTTTAATGTAAATATTATATAGTTTTGGTTTAAGTATAAATTTAGAGAATATTAAAATATGTTGATTTTCCTTAAAATAAAGATGTCCTACTTATGTTATTAATTAGTATCATTGTAATTATACAATTATTTAACATACACAAATATAATATAAGTAGGTTATATCTTGGAAACTATTAAAAGATAAATAAATCAAGCTAGATTTCAAAAAGATATAATATTCTATAATTATTTCGATTTGATTTAATGCATATATGTAATATATTTATATAAATACACACAGCAACAACAATAAAAACATCAGAACCTTAATCCCAAAATGGTTTGGGGTCGGTTGACATGAATCATAGTCTTTTAAAATTGTATAGCTAAATAGTAAAAGTAATTATGTTAGTAGTGAAAATAATTATACTAATAACACAAGGGGAGTAGTGAAAGTAATAGAAGCATCAACAAGAGTAGTGAAATTATAAATATTCATGCGGCAGTAGTGAAATAAAAATAATTTCGGCGGGAGTAGTGAAAGTAACCGTAGTAATAACAAATGTAGTAAAAGTAACAATACTAACAATAAAAGAAAGCATATATGAACAATTAGCTAACTAATCAATTTAAGTAAAATATTAATATCAGGAGTAGTGAATTTGTCTCGTAATTTATTTCAACGTAATTTTAAGATATGTCATAGAATATTAAAGATAAATTTATAAGTTATGCAACTTTAAAGTAGTTTTATTTAATTGAAAATAAATTTTAATGGTAAATAGAGGTAGCTCGGGCGTAGCCGGGCACCAATACTAGTATCTATTAAAGACGTGATATAAACGTTATGTAATGAGTAGAGGTAGATATTAAGTTAAAGTGTAGAAAAAATGTATTATACGTAAATTTTGTAGTACGTTTGTATCAAAAGACAGAATTACAAAATTAATTAGAAAGTCTTTGCTAAAAAAGTGTTTTTGACCAACATGTTTATTAAAAAAAATAGTAGTAAAATATTTCTATCACATCATATGCATAAAGTGCAATTTTATTTATCTAACAAAGTAAGTATATTCTATTGATATGTCTATGCAAGTTGAAAAATATTATCTCAGTTCATAGAATTATTTTATCATATGAAATTAATCACTATCGCCCAGCTATAAATATGATATAATGAAATCACTATGGCCTAGCTATAGATATGATATAATGAAGCCCGAAGTCCAATAAAGAGAAATTTATTTAGGCGGGAAAACTTTAGATACTCTTATTCTCTTAGTATAAGGGGGATGGTTTATTTTCTAAATATACGTTTTCCTTTATTGCAAAACACGCAAAAAAAAATGAATATTCTTAATTTTTGATACGAGTTCAGAAATTTAAAATAAACTAGTAATAATGCCCAACTCCGTCTGGGCTACCACTATTTAACATTAAAATTTATTTTCAAGTAACTAAAATTACTTTAAAGTTGCATAACTGATAAGTACTCGAATTAGTCTTCTTTCCTTACTCTTCTCTTCCCATTTTGGCCCGTTTCGCGCGGATTTGCGTGCCCTTACGTGCATTTTGT
>VHZZ01009005.1:48826-61155 GCA_009801015.1 Silene noctiflora
GTAGAATTGTAAACCCGCCATGGATCAAATAAATTTCATGTGCTCGGACTTATCCGGACTCCCGTGGACAAATTGTGAGAAAATTGCAGGTGTGAAGATTATACACAGAAATCCAGAGTTACTAGTTAGAGGATATCAACTACAAAGTTGAAAAAGTTTCGATTTTATCTTGCGCAAGTATACTGTCAGCTAAGCTAAAATTAAATCTCGTCTCCTCTGTTTCTTTGCTAATGTAGTTTTCCAGGTACTAGACTACTAGATTGAGGAGAACTTCACAACTAGCACACAATACCTATGGACCAAGAACACCTATTAATGCTCTTGTTGTGGCTACCCCGCTTTCCTCGAAGTGAAGACCTCGCACAATACACTTGTAGTGGCTACATAACACTTGCAACACAACATGACTCAACTCAACTTCCCATCATATTACATACAAGAAATGAACTTACTAAAAAGATACATAATTACATATATCAATCAATTATTATTCATATACACGTACTTTACTGTGTTATAGATCATGTTACCTACTCTTCCAATGGAACCAATGACTCACTATCACATATTCACATGGTTATCCACAAAAACAAAAAACAATAAAATTACGAAAAAAATGACCCAAATAACACAAATATTTCTGCATATCATAGGAAATGTGATGGGACTATGAGACTTGCGAGTAGGCAACAAATATTTGTGTGTTAGGGAGTTAGGGACCCATTTTAAAAATATGAGATCAACTTGTAGCCTAATAAAACTGCTACTATTTTAACGATGGATTGATGTCAAAGAGTAAGCATACATGGAGCAACATTCATCTCATGACTTGAAAAAAAATGATGATGCGTACACCTAGGAGTACTAGTTCAACTATAGGTGATAAATATTTTGGATAAACTGTCACCCTTTCATGTGTCTGAGTGAACTCTTTGGTTAAAGAGTCACCTACAATTTCAAGGTTAGATTTACTCACTTGTGGTTCGTTCTACTACTACTGCCATGTTGAAAAGGATCCACGCAAAGGATCCACCCATAGCAGATGTTTGACCCATGATGAAAATAGTGTTAAAAACTAAATCTCCAGTCTCCACATTAACACAAGCATACCACCACTCCACCACCGACGCATAACGTTAAGAGAGCAATGTGGGTAAGTGCTGGCCATCTACTTGAAATCATTATTCATTGATGGTGGCTAAAATTAGTTAATACCTCCTAAGCTTAAAGTTCTTTAGCCTGCGGGCTACTATCATTAGGAATAGACTCCTTTTGCCCACTCATAGTTTTATTTATTGTCCATGTATATTTGGGAGACTGCTTACTAAAGGGAGAGAACAGAATTGGATTTGCAGTGATGTTTCTAGTTCCATTTGGAGTACTGATACAAAAGGCACTCATCATCTGTTTAATTGTCTTTACAATACAAGATGGTGACAGTACTCATTTTAAGTAGCAATAAAATAAATGCCTTCTGTAAAGACACTAAAACACAGGAATGCTAAAAGTTAGGGTGAAGCATATAGTTCCGGAGCACATTTGATTTAAACATAGGCTATGTTAACACCAAGTGCTTCAAAGGCTATTTTTGATACTACTGCATCAAACTTGCACTTAGTTCATCGAGCCATTTATGAGCAATGTTAATAATTGGTGAGAGAGTGTGTGCAAGTTTGAGTGTATAACATGAATATAATATTAGTCATCGTATGAAATATGCAGTACAATACTATTATGGTATGGCAAAGTGAAAACAAGTATCCATATATATAGTTCAATACAACTGAGACTTCATTCACATATGTCCGACATGTAATCCTCTACATCCTGCAAAAACAAGTATGTCCAGTAACCGAAAAATACAGGTAATTTAAAAGAATGGAAAGAGGTCAGGAAAGTTAACCTCGTATTTTAAGCTCCTTGAATCACAGTATCTCGCTTTCTCCTGCAAGAGGAATCTTGGTCAGCCGTCGTTACAAGGAATCAATCATTCAACATAAAATGTAGTAGTCCAAACAGACCAACTAAATAGTTCATTGCAGAAGAGAGGGGGATGTATTACAGCATGAATTCTCATCAACTACAGAAGTTCCGAATAGAGTACTAAAGAAGTTCATGACTGCACATAATCTGGCATTTAGCAAACAAATAAAATTTGGATAAAAAGGCAAAGATGCTTGGACTTGGATATGAGGATCCGACACGGATACGGATCCGAGTGTTCCATCCTTGAAATCTAAAAATCAAGGACTCAGGGTACGAGGATCCAAAGATTAATTTGGATCTATCAATTATTTTTTAAAGAGAAATAAATTTAAATTGTACATGAAAAATCAGTATTTTTAGACGTGAAATAAGACTAGTAGGAGTAAATAGTCCTACAAAACTGTGGAGTCCCCGCCTAGTTTCAATGTATATGAATGAATATTTAATACTCCCTACTATTCAAGGTTTTCTTCCCTATTTCCTTATTCGGGTTTTCTTCCCTATTTCCTTTTGTGGGTTCATTTGTGTGGTCTAAATTTAATGGCATGTGGGGTAGTGTATTTTGTATGGTCCAAATTCACTTTCTTATTTCTTGTGCGAAAAGGAAAGGGAGAGAATATAGTCGATAAAAGAGAGTATTTAATAGAAAACATGCTTTGAAAAGTCAAAGACACAATAAAAGGTGTCAAGTTTAGAAAAAAAAAGTTTCCAATGCACCGAGAAACTGAAGTATTAAACAAATAAATATACAAAGGGACATCAAGAGGCACGACAAATAACACAGTAGTGCTCCACCACAAAGACCTAACTATGCCGCTCAACTGCGCCTCTCATGCACCAAATCCTTTTGCACCGAGCAGGATCCGACACGAGTCCCATGTCCGGATCCTGGGGTGGAGAGGAGAGACCAAGCATCACAAAGACCAAGTATCCTTCTACCATGGTACTCCCTCTATTCGTGGAGGTTCACTACATACAGATTAGGGGAGGGGAACTTACATCACGAGCCTTTTATATACCTCATTACGGTGTGTCCCTAGTTGCTAGGCGCCCTTTTAAAACTAAAAAAAGGGGAACTTTGAATAATCTAGTAATGCACAACGAGGGATTATTATTTATTGATTTCCCTTCTGATTTCAAGTCATTGAATGATATCATCAGGCATGTACCATACATGTGGATAATACCGCTTAAGAAAGCAATAATTATAACTTCTATAATCTTAACAAAATTGTCTAAGATAAGGTGGTACAACCCACTCATTTATCATATCGTCATTTTGGTTCCAAAAATGGAACAGATCACATGATATCACATGGAAAAAATTCTGCCATTATATTATCACAACTCATTGTATGAACAACACATGAAGTCATCTCAAACGCACAATTAAAAAAAGTACTCCGTAACATATTCATAAAAACTACTACAGATGTGTTACTGCATCTAAATAAAATCAATTATTTCAATGTGATACTCATTATCAAATACTTTATATTTATAATTGGAACTATAGATTCATTCTAAAAAGAATCGGATTTATTTTTGTTAAAAAACAATTGATTTAGTTTCATGCAAATATCAGAAAGAAATTTGAATGATAAAAAACGCCCTTAAGCGTGATGTTATTAGCAAGAAGTTTGGAAAAAGTTGACTTTCAAGTTCATGATCAAATAATCTAGATCCATCAGTTTTGGAGAATTAGATTGATTTGTAGACAACTATGTCATGTTATGTTGTGCCATGGGCATCTAAAAAACGCTCTCATACATAGCAAGTTGGTAGGTAGAAATATATTCACAACCGAATCAAATAGATAACAAAATCCTGTCGATATGTCAATATAACAAGCCCTGAAGGTTAAGGGAAAAAGGCTTACTTGAGCTGTCATGGCCCTCCATGATTTTGAAGCAAGGTTGGAAACCTGATACACATTAATAGTTCAGTATACAAGACAACAAAAGTAAATTTAATCGGAATGAGAACTTAAAATGCTACTGACATCGCGATATCTCATATTCGTCAACTCTGGAAGCTTCCTTGTGTCCTTCCTGTAACGTTTAACACCAATAAAATCGTTTAAAAGTATAGCTGTCATCAAATAATATTTCTAAAAAGCCGGAAAAATATGGATTGAGAAAACATACATGAATCTAATGAAAGTGCCCTTTCGGATGGTAAGAGGTTTAGCCACCTTTTCTTCAGCATTCTGAATCATTGAACTTGACCCTACACATTAAATGACATGGTAAGGGAAAACAAACATGTTCAGGTCTTCAGGAAGCACTAAGATAGGGAAAAAGAAAGGTAGGCAAGGATATAATGAGAGCATGTGGAGGTATACATTCACCACATGCACACGTCTTCATAATCTTAACAGTTTTAAGCCAATTCGTATAGTGACAAAGAAACAACATTAGAGCTTTAATCCCAAAATGATTAGGGGTCGGCGGATATAAAATATCCTTATGAACCGCCACGGAGTGATCGCACATCACAAAATGCAAAGAGAAAATAAAGAAAGTGAAAAACACATGGGAAGGGAAACATAATACAAAACTCTACCTAAACCTTTAGATATAAAAACAAACTCAGTTCTCTTTTATAAAAAGATAGATATAATACAAATTAGCAACAATAAGTTTTGAAAAAAGAAGTAAAAATTAATGTGGAAAATCTGAAAACGTAAACAAAGCATGATATAATGAGTTTTAAGCAAAATGTTTGACAAATATCAAAAGTAAACAAATAATATTGAACAAAGTAGTTTAACAGGAAATTCTAAAAAAAAAAAAAAAAAAAAAAAAAAAATCAAACTACATCATCCGCAGGTATAATTTATCTACACGGTACTTTCTCCGTCACCCTACGCTCCTCCTTCCAAAGAATCTCGTCTCATTTTCAATCAAATCCTCAGTTTTCAAGCCTCATAACTGAGACATTAATAGGTTATACAAAACTCAGATACTAAATCCATATGACGCCATTTGAAAGAGTAATCGACCATGACCAAATTGATCAACAATGTGTATGTTAAAACCAAGGATGGGAAACACAAACTGATTCTCAAGTGTAACAATGCTTATTGGTCCGTATGGAATATAACACAAACATTACCGATTGCACACAAGCTATGATATTACAGAAAGATGAAGAATTAGGAGTAAAAAACAATCAATGATTTGACTAGCAGCACCTTCAGTTTCAGTTGAAATTCAGCAATAAAAGCATACCAGGTGTTTGGCAACGGCTTGGGGCGCTCTCAAAGATTCTCACTTTCAACTCATTACCAATCTTCCTCCAGACCTTAGCTTGATAGATCTTAGGCCGTTTCTGGGTTCGACTATGAGCCCTAAGAGTAATGTAGTACATAAAACCACTAACCATCTGACCATTTGCTTTGACGACAGCATCAAACACTAGGTCCGTTTACTGGTGAAAAAGGTAAAGCCGCCGCCAAGTGCAAGATAAGTAGATAAAACTATAAAAGCAAGCAGGCAAATTAAGGTAAGAAAGTAGACCTCAGCGTCATTATAATAATCAACAGCATACTTAGCAGCCTCAATGGCCCTTTCATAGGATGCTGTTTTAGTTTTGCTCATCTCTCTTATCCCACCACACATATTCTTTCCCACAGGTGTCACGTCAAATCCCTTTATATCATTAATCATAAGTTCTAAATTAATAACAAATTATAATTATCGGAATCAGACTCTCTGTGTTGATAACATAATACAATATACTAAATTTTGTATATAACCCCCTTTTATATACCGTTTTTTACAAATAACCCCCTTTTAAGTCCATTTTTACAAATTACCACCTTAAATATCACTTAATCCTAAAAATTACCCCCAAATATCGATTACGCTAACGATTTTTATAAAATCCGTTCTATATACGTATTACGTCTTAAACTTTTTTTATATACCTAAACTACCCTTATCTTACTCATAATTAGTACACTACACACCCAACTAAAATACCCATTTACGGAGTATACTTTTCCACTCTTTTTAACCAGATTTTCCAAATCAAAACAAAACCCTAAACATAAACCCCCAAATTAATCGATTTATGTACTTTGTGAAATGCTTCTTCAAAATGGTTGAATGTTCATCAATTGTAACAGTAGTCTTGTGATGCAGATGGAATAATGTTTTATCATTGAAGTCGATCGTGTCCTCAAGCCTGGAGGTTACTTTGTCCTTACTCCTCCGATGATCATGCCAGAAGGGAGCTTGCTGGCAACGAAGAAAGGGAACATGTTAACCCCAATTGAAGATTTCACTTAAAAAATTTGCTGGAAAAGGTAGATGCAATCAAGGATGTTCCGTCGAAGATAGAATCAATGCCAACGAGCAAGCAGCTTTGTTTGCCGCACTAGCCTTATCTACGAAGAAGCAAGAGAGGAGGTAACAGCAATGATAGCAACAGTAGCGGGTGGTTGAAACGAAGCAAACAACACGAGTTCTTCTGAAATCCGTTCATCTGATACGAAATCTGGGTTAAATCGATTGATTTGGGGTTATGTTTTGATTTGGGAAATCTGGGTTAAAAGGGGTGGAAAAGTATGAACGGGTGTTTTAGTTGAGTTGGTAGTTTGCTAGTTATGAGTAAGGTAAGGGTAGTTTAGGTATATTATAAAAGTTTAAGTCGTTATATCGTATATAGAACGGGTTTTATAAAAATCATTAGCGTAATCGATATTTGGGGATAATTTTTAGGATTAAGTGATATTTAAGGCGGTAATTTGTAAAAATGGACTTAAAAGGGGATTATTTGTAAAAAACAGTACATAAAAGGGGTTATATACAAAATTCACTACAATATAATAATAAGGATAAATTACAAATAACCACTATGTATTCGCGTATTTTTACAAATTACCACCACGTATTTGCGTTTTTACAAATAACCCCCGAACTTTTATGTATACTCCCCAATCACCACCGTATTTTAAACCCGAACATCATTTTTCTTATTTTCCGTCTTGTTAAGTTACGATTTACACTAAATACCCATATTACCCTCATTTAATTACACTAACTAACTCTATCCAACATAACATTTTCCCTGATTACCCCAGATCAATTTATAATTTTTGGAAACTGAAACTCTTGCTCAGAATTAATTAGTCTAATTTCTGAAAATTTAGTTTTGATTAAATCGATGCTATTAGTGTCATTAATAGCCATCAAAATGCAATTAATTTGATTAAAGAGGCCAAAATTGTGTCAAATCAATTGAGAAATCTGGAGAGGTTGGTAGACAATCGTAGTACAGTACACTAATTAATGAGAAACTGGGTTTGCAAAGAAGACGATTCTTGCGCCACTGAGGTGGTGGCCATGGCCTTATCGTGCGCCGATGTTTGACGAAGCGGGAAGCGGGGACGATCCGTGAACCTGAAACGAACTTGCCATGGTGCTTCCGTGTGCCACAAACGAATGGGGCCATGGTGGTGTCCTCTTGGTTGAGCGAACACCGCACACCTCTGAAATGATAACAATGGCGATGACCGCCATGGCTGCTACTATATCGACGACAGAAGCCCAACGAATATGGCAAATCACTAGCCTAACCCGAGGTATAGGTCGAGGTATCACTCTCCAAATGGTGAGACAAAGTCACCGCGTCGTTGGTTTCGGTGGCTCTCTAAATAAGCTCAAACTCTCTTCGTTCCGCTCAATCATTCATCTTCTTCGTCTGATTGTTCTTACATTCTCATCAAGGAAAGACTAATTAATTGTGAAATTCTGGAAATTGACTGAGAGAAAGAGAGGGAGATTGAGATTAAAGGGCTAAAACAATTTGGGAATTTAGGGTTTGGGGAGAAAAGGAGTCGAGTTATGTTTATCGTTTGACTTGATAAGGGTAATATGGGTATTTATGATAAATCGTTAATTAAAGAGTCGCAAAATGTGAAAAACGAGTCGTGAATCAAATATACGGTGGTGATTGGGGAGTATACATAAAAGTTCGGAGTTTATTTGTAAAAACGCAAATACGTGGTGGTAATTTGTAAAAATACGCAATACATGGTGGTTATTTGTAATTTATCCTAATAATAATAATAAATAATAAGAATAGTAAGAAAGTTGAGCCGGTAAAAGAAATAATACATCGCTCTCCGAAGCGACTTTCATGTAAAGATCGTATTCACCATAGTCATCATCTGAGGATTCGTGACGGCTGCAGCGATCGAGTCCTCTCGCCATTGAACGATCCTGTAACAAAACAACAAAAATAAATTACTCATAAATCAAAATAATTCGACAATCAGAAGATGAAATTAAGTAATTCAACACTGAGAACATGAAATTAAGTAATTAAATCAGACGGATTACTCTCAATTTTTTTCCGATTGCCGATGAGTGACTTAGGTAAGATTATCCGTCAGACTCTCCAAAGTCTTAAGACTCTGCCACATCAGCTTTCCATTAACTTTTATTATTTATTTATTGTTCAGACTTACCTCAAACTTTATACATTATCCGTTAGACCCACCTCAGACTTTACTTTTCTATTTTTCCACATTACTTCTTTTTATTTTTACAAAAGAAATGACACATGAGAGCCTCTAATTGGATAATTTTCAATCACGGTGGGGTCAAGACTCATCTCAAAGTCTTAAGTTGAGTCTTGAATTTCCAAGACCCAACTTAAGACTTTGTCAAGACCAAGGTAGATTATTGGTAATTTTGAGTGAGTCTTGTCTCAAGACTTACCAAAATCTTGTCTCAAGACTACCAATAATCTTACCCTTAGTGTCTTTTTCTCCTCTTCTCTTCTCTCTATCTATATATATACTACCTCGTAGTCTTGTACCCCAAAAGAATATATTTGGATCATCCGTACTAATAAATAAGCTACTTGTCTTGTCCTGCATGAGAGAGAGTTTTACCGCAGTAAAGGTCCTACCGTCTCGAATTCGAATTAAACCGGATGGTTTACACCAAAAAAAAAAAAAAAATACTTGAGATTTTTTATTTAATTTTTTTTTACGGTAAAAGAAAATAAGAGGTCAATTCAAAACTGATTTAGTAATGGAATGAGCAATTTTATTAAGTGTCTAAGAACAATGTCTTATTGAAAAGCAATGAAAAGAGTAAGACAACTTGGAGTACCATATTGAGACGGTCAAAAGACACTTCAACATGATTAAAACCACGGAAATTGCATCGGAGATGGCATATTTAAGAGCAGCGGTCTCGGCTTGTAACGACGATTGCGCCCAGAAACGTGCAAGACCGCTATGAATAGTGATGCCACATTCATCCTGAAACACCCAATCCGTCGAAGCTTTAAAGTTAGATCTCCAAGAATCATCACATTTAAGACGAATGGAAGTCGAACGGGGTTTGGAGCGTACAAGATAGAAAAGGTAAAATTCCGAATATTTAGCACATCAGTACAATCCTCTGGTTCCAAAACTGCCGAAGAAGTAGTATGACAATGGCTAACACTCTGGACGTAGATGTTAAGATTAGCTTCAGATATTAAAAGATTCATAAAGGAAGAAAGGCCGACATCCGAATGAGCAAAACGAACACTATTCCACATACACCAAATTCTCCATAGAGTACTAATGAAATATGATAGTGAAGAAATAAAGTCGTCAGTTTTGAGAAGCATCACTATCCAGTTGATAATCCAAGCTTGGAATGTAAGGTTTTCGCCTACACTACTTCGAATGCCTAATGGAGAATCAGACCATATTCTTGATGAAAGAGGGCAGTCACGGAAAAGATGTCTTAAAGATTCGGTAGTAGAAACTGTTGGACAAAGCCCACAAGAATAATTCCAGTCAAGACAACGCTTTTGTTCTTCACCAATGGGAAGAGATTAGACAAAATTTTCCATAAGAAGACTTTTCATTTCTCATGCACCGAAAGAGACAATAATCTAGATTTACAAAAGGAGATAGTGTTAGAAGCCATATGGGGCAAATCAGTGTCAGAAGCCTTATTGGCCCAAAGCGAATTGAAAGCAGAAGCATACCCACTTTTAATAAAGTACGCGCCATTCTTCGTCAAGGTCTAGTAAATACAATCTGGAGAGTCCTCAGATGGGAAATCAGTGGCTAAAATATAGGGAGCCGCCTGATCTTCACATAAAGAGCGGAGCAAGTCAGAATTCCATTCACTCGTCTCACTCTGCAATTGACAAATAGAATGATGCGGTTTCTCTGCCAGTGTCAGATAAATGAAGGAAATGTCCAAGAGATGATCCATTTATCCACCTATCTGTACAAACATCCAAAAGGGAAGGGAACCCCACCTCCCAAGATAAATGTGGCCGCAACAAATTTAAACCCCACAGGATTCCCCTGCTACCCCAAGAAAGGGACGTTTTGTTCTTCACAGTCAGAGACATAATACTCTCTGTAGTAATATTTAGTTTCTTCCCCAAAGTACAGCTAATCAAACTCTCTTGTTTTTGCAGGATTCTCCAGCTAACCTTAGCAAGTAAACTCTAATTCAAACCATTTTGATAATCAACCACGAGGGAAGGCATCACCTTTATGAGTCTATTCGAGATGCATTTAGTCACAATATTCATAATGACATTGCACAAACTGATAGGTCTGTACTGGTCTAGGCCACCATCTCAGGATTTGAGATCTTTGGTATAAGAGCAATCGAAACATTGCTTAACTTATAGCGAATTTTAGAGAACATTTCTGGATAAGTGTTGGAGAAATCATCCAAGTCATCAACAGGAGCACTCGTACCATAAATATTCATAAAATAACCATCAAAACAACTCTGAATATTTTCTTATAAACCCATGAGTCCGAGTGATCTTTGATACCAACAATATAATTCCGGCCAAATTTGCGTTTAACTGTATTGAAAAAGAATTTTGTACACGTGTCACCTTCTTTTATCCAATTAATCTTTGCTTGTTGCTTCCAAAATAAAGTCGTTGCCCTATTAAATTCTAAATAGCGCGCGTGACATTCATTATAACCTGACTCATCATTGCCTGCAAAAATTCCCTCCAATTCACGTTCCAGTTTCTCGTCAAATTCTGACCACTTAGCATCCCATTCCATACGCTTCTAAAAACTTCAGTTACATAAGGCAGATCGTGTGCAATTTAGCGTAGTGAATAGTTTATATGAAGAAGAACCTTTATCACGTCCAGGCCAAACTTTTTTCACCAGTTCTAAGCAGTCATTAAAGGCAAAATACCAAGCTTCCATCTTTAGTGACCTACAATGCTTGGATTTAAAGAATTTCATGTCAAGAATAATAGGTGCATGATACGATCCTTGAATTGGTAGATGTTTAATACCCGTATGAGGAAAATGTGTAAGCCGGGTCGAAGAAGTTAAGGCCTTGTCCAATCGTTCATAAATTCTTGCCCTTCTCTTCCTGTTATTGCACCATGTAAATTTTGGTCCTTTAAAGCAATTTACATGAGATTATTGTTATTTTTCCATTCCGAAAAAACTTATGCCCCAAAAGGAATCCCACACATACCTCCTGTTTTGTCTTCCTTGAATTCGATTTGATTAAAGTCTCCAAGCAAAAGAAAATGAGAACCAAGCTTACGCAAATGTTATTCCAGCGCCATCCAAACTTGTACTCTTTTTTACTTCTTTGGCTCGCCCTAAACACAGCAAAGATACCAGAACTTATTAGTGCATTCCATAACCCTAAGGATTACATAGTTGGATGTTTTGATAAAACAATTCATAACAAAAGGTGCTTTCCAACATACCCATAGACCTCCCTTCGAACCTAGGGCATCAACTCCGTATACATTAACATACCCATAAGGTCTAAAAATAGAAGAAACTAAATCTACATTACATTTTGTTTCTGATAAGAAAACTAAATCATACATATTATTATTATATATCAACGCTCGAAGCTTTGAAATTATAAGGGGAAGCGGATCATTAAGACCCCCACAATTCCATGCGATACACTTCGTTGAAAGAAAGAGGATTGATGATGTCCAATTCTCGCAAGACTGTCTACATTATTAGGGTTATTGCCATCTGCTAAATTTCCTGAATCATTGCTTGAGACCAATATTTCTTCAGAAGAAACAGTCACTCTAAAGCCACCACCACCCATCCTCGAGCACTCGCCAATTATTGGAGTTTCCCAGTTCTTAAGCCTTTTTACCAGACTAATGAGAGTCGGATAATCCTGATCATAATTGTAGAGATAAGCAAAACGAATTAGTGGGAGCACAAGGATTAGAAAATGCTCTTATTTTTGGAAATGCTAATGATACGGTCGTTTTAGTATCAAAAATAAATTACCTAAGTACAACTAACTGAAGTCAGCGGTAAGTAGGGTCGATCTCCGCAGGGAGGCAGA
>VHZZ01009007.1:36562-48142 GCA_009801015.1 Silene noctiflora
TCTTTTCCTTTATATATGTATTCCTTCCATCTTGTAAACACAATATATTTTCAATACAAATTCATTCAAACGTAATACATGTTCATCCATTGCAAATTATAATAGATATTGTAAGTCTCGCTAAGTAACACTGAAATGCTTAAAATATACTTCCTATATTTCAGTGAATAGTTACATTTACTTTATTTTGTGGGGAGGAAATAAAGCAAATGTAAACTACATTTGCTGGGGCGAAGCGAATACTTGGTATGATTTAGTACCTTATTTTTTTGTTTTGATCACAATTTCTATTAGTGTGTGAGACATTTAGTGTGTGTTTGGATAGTAAAAGTGGAGGGAAAGGGAGGGTAGGGGGAAGGAGGAAAGAGAAAGGGGGTGAGGAAAGGGGAGGACAAATGTGATGTGGGTGTTTGGATATAATTTCCTTCCAAATCTTGCCTATTGTAAAGAGTTTTTGATTTGCCTTGGAGGGGGAAAATATATTCCTCCAAATCTCTCTTTCTCCATTTTCCCCACCCTTATTTGAATTTTAATTTCCTTTCTTTTTCCTCCAAATCTCTCAATCCAAGGCTAAGTCTCCTGTCTACCCATTGAAAGGAAATACTCCAGTCTCTAACCGTGAAACAAGCTGAGAATTGTCAGACAAATCGGACTTAAAGAGATGAACATCACATGTGATTATGATCAATTATGATGCAGGTAGACCTAATTCACTGACGTACGAGACCTGAAATTAGATCTGGCACGCATTACTGCTACCACCAAGTAATTGGTAACATACACTACAAAAATGTTCCTTAAACCAACCCATATTGACGTGACTAAGTCTTTCTGTCTCCCATGATCCATGAAACTTTTTACTAAAGGAAAAAAAGTAGCTGAATCATCAATTGACTTCGGCCCTTTTACGTAATTTCACCTCATTTCAGTTTATTTTATCTCTATTCAATTTAGTTTACTTTAGTTCATCTCTTCACAAATTAATTCTTATTTCAATTCAATTCAGTTCAGCTCTATAAAATTCAGTTCTGTAAACTCCACTAAGTTCCAGCCGAAAAAAACAACACAAGGCCGTACCTAATAAACATGGTAGAAAATGTTCATATTACTGACATTTGATAGAATAGTGTTTGGGTGAAGCAATTTAGATGGAAACGAAGTGAAGAAAAAGGGGACAAAGTCTTTAAGGTAGTGTTAATAAATACTGGGTGAGAACGCAATTTGTCACAAAAAAGATTTATTAGAACAAATCGGATAGAGAGGGAATTGAAATAACTACTATTGAATAGATATTTGAGAACTTCGAGTTTTAATTAGATTGAAATTTTAATAAGAAATCGAGGCTAATTCCAAATTCTAATGTTTTTCAAACGCTTGAAATGTTTAGTTCTAAAACTGAATTCCAATTCTTAGTTTCCAAACATAACATGATAGAATTTGAAAATCGGTGGCTTGGAGAAAAATGAAAGTAAATATTTGCATGAAATATATATTCTTGAGGTGTAAATGGGATGGAGCCATGAAGGTAACTTAATATTTTATCCAATTCTGTCGGATCTAATACAACTAGCAGAAAATTTGTAAGATGGGTGAGCTCCACCACATCGACGACGGCATCGACGGCCATATGAATTCTTCTGAGATTATGAAAGATTGATCGGATACTATCATATCCCAATTTTTTTTCTTCTTTTTTATTTTGTACTATTGTACTCAAAGAATGCCTAAGCCCTAAGGTAAAGTTTGAGTACAGAGATTTGGAGGGATTTGAAGAAAAACGATCAATTTAGATTCTTTCTATTTTTTCTCCTCTTCATTTTCTTCGTGTTTCTCTAAATAATATCGGATAAATAATTAATTAAATGACCGAGATGGAGAAGGATTCTTTTGTTAGAGAAAATGAAAAGAAGTTGATAGAATGAAAATTAAAAGGCTCTATAGTGTATGTGATTATTCTTGTGTTGATTGTAGATTGTGTTGAAGATAATGAGAATTTTAGGGAACCAAATAACATCATTGCTCCCTAACTCCTGGCAGCCTTTTTTATAGCGGCAACCAAACCACACTTAGAGGTTGCGAATTTCAATGAAGTTTGAATGCCTACACGCAATCAAACAACACCGTCGGATTGTAACCAAACAACCCCTTTCACATCTAAACAAAAAGTAAGATTTGCTTTATTAGCACTATTCTTAATTACTCTCACAATCATTTATTTACATTTACTTCATATACTGCTCACAAAAAATATAAGAGGTAAATAAATAACCACAACAAAGGGAATAAAATCAAAGATTGAGCTTTAACTTTTCTCACCCTAATAATGTCACAAAAAATTCAAGATGTTCGAAATGTATAGTCTTGCACAATTTCAACTAGGAAGACAATAGATTGAGTGAAATTGTGAATCATAATAACAAATCACTAATTCTTGTGCGAGACGGTCTTTTTATATTAACATTAAATGAACAAATATATATTCTATATATAATATATAATTATAATAGAAAAAACACTATCCACTAAACTTAACACATGTCGCTATCTCCTTGATTTTTTTCCCACCTAAGTAAAAGTCTATTCAATGAATTCCTAAAAATAAGACACTATAATCTTTTAATACTTAGAAGCTTAATTATAGAGTATATTATAATTACCAAAAATAATCTATTAATCTTACAAGTATTATATAATAATAGCCTTTTGATTTCCCTTAAAAAAAAGATGCATTATTGTAAAATGCACTTAAATTTTCTTTTGCAATCATTTTTTTTTTGTTATTATGTTACTTTGAACCATAAGTCATTGATTAATTTTACAATTTCTAAAATGCGCCTAAGAAAACCTTTTTTTATACAACAAACATGTTATACGGAGAGACTAAAACTATCTATAGTATGATTTTATCAAAATTTATAACATATCGTTTTATATAAAATTTATAAGTTATTTTTATATTTGAAAAATGCAAACCTTTCGAAAACGAGTTTCCAATTTCCCAAATACTTAATTAACTGTCAAGTTAAGACGACACTCATAATCGATTTAAATAAGCCAAAAATAAAATGCAGGTTGTGAAGGTCTCAATTTAAGACGGTCTTAAGTAAGACCTACTATCTTAATGTATTTATGTTGGCTAATAGAACCCATTAAAGGTTCCTCATATATGACATACAATTAATATTGACCACAATTGCTTTACTCGGTATAAGATAAGACAATAATAATAAGTCAAAAGTCATAACCCACATGTTTTTTTTTTTTTTTTTTTTTTTTTACTTTTACAATAACAATTAGTTTGCCTTATGATAAAACGGACGTACAACTAGATACTATAAATTCTGCTATTTCATACTCGATTATTTACGTGTATATTATTATATAAGAGTACCAACTTACAGTTTGTGGGAAATTTTTTTGATGAGGGTATATACAATTAGCCAATTATTTATGGGTGTTTTTCAACATTATAACTATGTTTTATTAAGGGTGTTGGGTAAAAACGTGTACTAAAAATCTATATACCCTCACCAAAAATCTCTCATACTACTAAGAGAATAAAAACTTTTATTAGTTTTCCCGTCTATGCTACTCACTAAAAAAAATGAGTCAAACTCTTTGGATGACAAACCAGGTAATAATTGGGCTATAATAACTTATTAGTCCATAATAAATTGGATCACATTACAACTGATAACACAATGTGATATATCAATTAATTACATCCCCTTATTATTAAGAGAATATAAGAGATTTTCTTATTTTTCCGCTTAAACAGTATTTACTCATAATTGGGCTCTTTTCTAAATACTAAACTATAAATAAATAATGGGTTACTAATTGACGTTCCACTTTCCCATATTATAAACTATACATTAATTTTACTCACATTATTAAATTAGTGTATGTTTTAACAAAAATTACAATAATAGTTATACTTCACTGAAATATTTTATATTGATAAAAAAGAATCATCTGTTATTTATGTTAACCTGACAATCTTATTTATAATGAATAATGTTTTTATTTGAAAAAATTAGTTCGACTCTCAATTTCATTCAGGCTAAAAATATCTAACTTTATCTATGTTACTTTTTATTACTACACACTATTAAAAGTTATTTTTAGAGTTAATTTAATTGTTAAATTCTCTATAAAAAACAATTTTAAAAACCGCGCTTTCCCGCGGGATCTACACTAGTATGGGTAGTAATGAGTTTTAGTCTCTAAGTAAAATTCTATTAGGCAACCGGTGGAAGCAAGAAAATTTATAATAACGGATAAGGTTAGCAAAATATGCTTAACAAGGTTTACCATCAAATTAAATTAGCGGAATTAGAAAAAAAAATTAATAATTAGACGATTATATGGAAATTTTATTATTATTTTCATAGTTTTAAAATTATAAAAAAAAAAATCTTTTCATATGGTCCGTTCCTACCATGTTTTTAATAACTTAATTTCATATGGTCCATATCGTACTACTTCGTATATCTTTAAATATTACACGAAAATTGTTGTGTAGTGTTAAAAACATAAGGAAAAAAATAACCCGTAAAGACAAGATGTATACTTCTTAAGCAATACATTACGTATTTTACACGTATTCCTTTTAATTATAATTATTTGGATCTTATGAATGCTTTGGTGAAGATATGAGACACGGGCGTAAAAAGGTCTTCATTAATTATTATACCAATTATATATCAATTTGGTCTAAATGTTAGGAGTATTATAAATGTTGAATATCAATTCAATATTGTACTTTAATTTGAATGAGTGAAATTTTGTGCATTCATACTATAATATTGAATGATATTATAATTATAAATTTTAAATGACTATTTATATATTTTTTATACATGTCCGTGCAATTTGCACAGGTTCTAAGCTAATTTTTTATAAAAATGAATCCTCTCATGAGATAAAACCGTTATATTCTAAAATTTGGGATAAGAAAGATAGGTTAATAATTTATTGACAATGGGGCAATTGAAACCATTGGCCTTCTTTAAGGGCCAATTTAATTGCAATTAGTTTAAAAAAAATGGCAGAGTTAGTTAATACCAACCTAAAAGAGACAGTGAGCGTGGAGGCCAAAAGTAGAAAAATAGTACGATTAAGAATTAAATTAAATTTGCCAATACTTAAGGGAGCGTGGTGCTAATTAGCAAGGAATATCTCATACATTGTTCTCTGATCATTGTCATTATATATTTATTTATTTATTACTACTAGTAATTTCTTCACATTAGGAGACCATAAGAACCATATACGGAGTAGTACACTTTGATACTACCAAACATTATACAAGTATATAAATCACTTACTTTGTCAGTAAAAATATATTTATTACTATTTTACTATATATCATGTACTTGTTCAGTTGCTTCCCATATGTGTTACTGTTCATTTTCTGTGATTCTGTTTAATTTTTATGTGTACAATAAATCTCGAATTATGTTTTATGTATTGTAGTAGGTCTTGCTTAGACGGGCTTAAGTTAAGATCTCTCACAACTCCTTTATATTTTAACATTATTTAAATCGGTTGTGAGTATCATCTTAATTTAAGACGGTATTAAACAAGGGTTTGTGTTAGTATTTTAGTTTTCTTGTTTATAACTTTTTATATTCATGATTAAATTTAGATTAACTGTGTTTAAGTATTGTTGAGTTGCTAGATTTCTTGTATTATGGTATTTCAAATGCATGAAATCATGGACTCAATAATGTACTATGATACAAGAGTTTTGCTTTGTTGTGAAAGGATGCAAATCATGCAATAAAATGATCCAAGGAATGCAAGAAAATAAACTTTAATTTTAGTATATCAAGTACATAACCTTAGCTCAGCGTTTTTCCAAATGTTTATAACTAGATCGATCTTCGAGGGTTGTGCGGTGTTGAATTTGAGTTTTCAAAAAAAGAACACAATTAAATTTCTAATACATAAAAACAAGTTAGGATTCAATAGAGTTATTCACGATATTGAGATCACTTTCAAAAAAAAAAAAAAAAACAATCTATTAGTATCAAATTACCACTCTTCAGGACTCAAGTAAGAATTAGAAATAATTGATCTAATTTTCTTAATTTATCAAAAAAAAGGCTTATTCCCCAAAACATTGATATTTTGCAACACAAATTCTCATTTGTGACAGGTGTGAACACGTTACAATTTGTGACAGACCCAAAATGTGACCATTTTAATGAGAAAATGTGAAAATGGGTGGTTACATTTTATCTTAAAGTGGTAACATTTGTGCCGTCACAATTTGTGACCGTCACAAGCAAGACGCATTAATTTTGCAATGAAAATATAAGCATTATTTTTTGAATTTCTAACAAAAATATGGCCCATTTATATTTAACTGATGCCCTTCCCCCACTATAGTACTCCTAGTACTAAAGTGTAAGGTAATGATGTATAATATGTACTCGTTAATACAATATCACACCAAGTATAAATCTCATATATACGGAGTATAATCGTACAATCTGTTTTTGGACGACATAAATATTTAGAAACATAAAAAAATAACATATGGAGGAGAATGCAAATTGTTGTATTGAACAAATTTTGAAGTCACAACCCACAATAATCGCAAACAACCCATAAAAGTAAAAAATTTTAAGTACTAACTTTATGTGTATACTTCAACCTAGGACCTTCATTTTAGTCATTTATTATCTTTAATTAAAATAAATTTTTATAAAGAATAAAAAGAGTAAATAAATAATTGGGACGGAAAATTCAATAAAGGCATCCATAAAGGACATACCAATATACACAATAACTAACTATTTTTTGTGGTAAAATGAACATTTTAATAAGAAAAAAAAATCAGGATTATTTTATGCTCTTATAGTTATTATGTTAACAAGAAAAGGAGCATATTAAAATAAGCCAATATTTACTTGTCATTAATTACCGGAGAAAATGATGAATGATTCAAAACCCTCTAACCCTAAAGTTAGGCAGACACCTAGCCCTAATATGCATGTTGTTCTTGATTCAACAATATGTTATAATCAAACCAAAATTAATAAGATCATTTAATCAAGCAATTAATTCACCACATATAATCACAAAATCATCAAAATCGTAGGAAACAAATAGATAACAATTTACCGGAACAAAATAAGTTTACTTATAGTTATTAATTAATGGAAAAAAAAAATATAAAGATGAAGCTAGGAAAAAAAACATACCTACAACTTGCAAATTCATAAAGTTTTCCTCTAGGAGAAAAAATGATAAGAGCAACTTCAGCATCACAAAGAACTGAGAGCTCAAATGCCTTCTTCAATAACCCGTTTCGACGTTTCGAAAATGTTACTTGTCTGCTTGTTGCATTCTCAATCCTCTTCATTTGAGTCTTTCCTCTCACCATCTTCTTTCTCTATAATTACCTATTTTTATTCTCAACAATAAACAAGTTTAATTTAATCAAATTTGAGCTCAATTTATTCATATTTGAGCTAAAATTGAAATAATAATTAAGAAAGAAGGTATAAATAAAGTTGACTTACAAAAGAATCCCAGAAAAAATTGGATCTATTCAAGAGAAATGAAGTTGAACCCAATAAAGATAATCAAATGATGATAATAAGTGAAATAAACCCAGAAAAATTAGCACCACAAAACTCCAATAAATAAATATCTTGTTTATTTTTGTATTTATTTTTATTTTTATTTTTTTTGTATGATATAATTTTCCCTAATTTGGAACCAAAGGAAATGATGGGGATGAGTGAAAGAGGTGGTTGTGATTGATTGATTCTTTTTTACTCTCTTTCTATCTCTAATACTCTTAGTTATAAGTTGCCTTTTTTGGTAGTACCATCAAAGGGTTATCTCTCCCAACACCCACCTTTCCTTATTCATTATCTTCCAAATGTTGCTGTGTTTTTCCCTTTCTTTTATCTTTTTAAATCAATTATTTGATCCCATTAATTACCCATTTATGTATTTTACTTTAAAAAGGTTTTATTTTGTTACCTACAATTTAAGCCTATTAGTGAAAGATTTAGGGTCCGTTTGGATTGAGTGAATTGGAGAGAAAGGGAGGGGAGAGAAAAGGAGGGATTCATTTTCCTTTGTTTGGATACAAAATATGGAAGGAGGGGAATGGAGGGGGAGTGAAATGAGGGATTTAATTTCTCTCCTATTGAACAAATCATAATCTTTTCATGAGTGGCAAGATTTGGAAGGAAAACTTTGTTTGGCCTCTCATCTCCCTCCTTCCTCCCCTTCTATTTCCATTTTCATTATCCATAAGCATAATCCATCCATTCCCCCATCACCCTCCTTCCCCTCCCCCTTCCATTTCCCTCTCATCATTTTTGCTATCCAAACAATCACAATTCACTCCACCTCCTCTCCCCTCCACCTCCCCTCCCCTCCCCTCACTCCACCTCCCCTCCCCTTCCCTCCTAAAACTGTATCCAAACAGACCCTTAAAGATGAATAGTCTATATTACACAAATAAGATTATACATCCAGTTGTATATAAGCATTGTACAACCATAGTATAAGAATCCGATCTTATATGTATTTTTTCTGAGCTAATGCAAAGTTCATATTTTTAATGTGTAAATGGATGAGATCAAATACTTTCTAACAAAACTCATCTTCTTTAACATAAAGCTCAGATACTTTATTATAAAGCTCAGATTCTACACCGTACAACTGGTTGTATAGTCCATGAATTGTCAAGGACGATAAAATATTGCCGATAGAGTTTTAGTTTAGTAGTTAAGAGTAAGATATCGTGATAATAGGTTATCAGTTCGAATCTCCCTTCGCTTATATTGTACTAGTCTTGTGTCTCATTTGGTACATAAAAAAAAAAAAAAAAAAAAAAAAAAAAAAAAAAATAAATAAATAAATAGCAAACAATTTTTTTTTTCTAAATTTGAAATAGTTTTAAACTTAGTGATAGAAATTAAGACCTATTTTTCAGGACTTCCTTTTAGTTTATTTCCATTCAGATTTTACAAGTTTAATCCAGTTTAATTTTACTCTTTCTTCACTTTAAATTTTATACGGGAAGTTTAGTTTATTTAATTAAGTGAGTTTAGTCTAAAAGCATGTGACCTTAGTATAAACCATCACTCTTTAAACAGAGAACAATGATGTGTAAAATACATTTTCTCGAAATTTGAGACATAAATAGATCAATTGATCTGATAATTCACAAACTATTGAAGGTAAGAGTGTAAAAGATTAAAACTAGTTATTTAAGGGTAATCATTATAGGTGGGTAAATGAATGAAACAAAATAAAATAAGTAAAAAGGCTAAAAGTTTTGGTAGTATTGGGTAAAAGCAATAAATTAAAGAAAGGAAAGGAAGTGATAAGATTACCAAATATGAAAACCTGAGATGGAGACTTGCATGTGTATGTAGAAGAGGTGCAATTATAGAGGTCAGATAAACATGCGAGAGGGTGTAAAAATAGGAATATGTAGGCAGTGAAACTTGTTGTGAAAAATAATGATATATTTAGATAAATTAACGATGGTACAGTTAAAAAAGTTGAAAAGCGTGTTAATTTATTAGTATCATGTATTGGTTACTTCCCTTTGTGGTATTGTTTTATGTACAGTGTGTACTCTTTCTAATTTACGTCCATGCAACTTTTTCTATTTATAGCAATTAGTAATGTAGAGTATATTTTACTAACTACATAATACTCCAAAATTATTGAAATTGAACTAGAGATAAATCTATTGTAAAATAGCTGATAAAAATATATTGTTAAATACATTTATGGTTTTTTCTCAAAAAAATAATTATGATCAGTGCTAAAACGGTATATAATGATATTAATCGGATGTATGTATAATTACATGAATAAAATCAAATATTAATAACCAATTAACATTGATTCTCATTCACGAAATATAATTAACTAATAATCTTGCATAAAAATGTAGCATGCGTATAATAAAATGATTAATTTATGAAATATACTTATTAAGTGATCAAGCCATCAAGGTATATGAGATTACGAGGTATAACATAAAGTGTGTATGAGTAACAAAGTCGGTCTCCGATTAGTTCGATAGAGTTGTCAATATAAATTTTAATGATAGTATTCAAACAAGGACTTTGAAAAACAAATAGGAAAAGGGTTCACACATGAAACAACGTTTTCATAAATGACTATTCTCGTACAAACCTTAATTTACAAATAAATGCACCATAAATGAGTACTATAGAGTATAGACTCACGTGTTAAAATACTAGATCCTAACAAAATTCGGATGGATGACTGATAATGACTTCCAAATTTTAGATCATAAATTTTCAAAAGAAATACAATCTCAACAATATTTATGCGAAACCTTCAATCAGGAGAGTCTAAGGCCTTGGCAGGCCACGAGTGATGGAACCGGTTACTCATGATAGCTCTTCAGGTTGTTACATTGCCCACAGATCAACACGGATCATTTCCGGCGTATTTTGCGCTCACTCATGTACGCATCTCGGGAATCTTCCTAGGAGGTCACTCATCCTAAGATTACTTTCAGTCAAGCACGCTTAACTTTGAAGTTCTTTTGCATGGATGGCCAGAAAAGAAAGTACACTTTGTTGATATGAGTAGTACTTTCAATCCCTTTAATCACTAGTCATTTAAGTTTATCAGTAGACCTCTTCAATTACGTGGGGTGTTACACACTTGATAATTTATCTTTGCTATCTCGATTAGGACTAGTCCAACTATTGATACAGAATATATACTCTCACATGGTACTCAATCGTCCCAATCATTTATTTTACTTATTCTATATTTGGATGTCTCGCTCATTTATATACTCTTCTATTTTGAATACGCTTTTTGTAAGTTTTTTTAAGTATTCACGTAATTCTAATCCATTTATCATCTAACAACTATAAAAGCAAAGACAAATAAATGATCGTGATGAAGATAATTACTCTGTATAAATAGTTTCCTCCTCTTCGTCTTTTTTTTTTTTTTTTGTTAAAAATAAACGGTTTAGATAAGCAAATAATCGGGAGTAGGAGGTTAGTTATATCAGCTCGTCTTGCTTGTGACGGTCACAACCTTGTGACGTCTCACAAGCCTCTCCCCACTTGCCTCTCCCACTTGCATGTTTGTCTCACATCACAAACGAGAATCTGTGTACTTATATTAAGAAGGAAATAAAAGAGTGAATGTAGTCGGTACGGAGCGGACCAATGAGAGAACGAAAACACATATGGGAGGCAGATGCAAATACCATACACCGTGTGTGTCAGACTCAGAACACTGACAAATTTGTTAAGTATTTTAAGCATTTTTCATCAATTTTCATGACTTTGAAATTACCCCACTTCTCTTCTTTTCTGCTTTTCCTCTCTGTTTTTATTCACTCCGTACGCTTTTTGTGATTTGCTTATTAATTAATCATTGCATTTTTTTTCCTTCTTTTACCTTTTCTGTCAAAAAACACCACAAATCAAACGTCTCTCTTAGACCATCCCCAAGCAAGGTCTCGCTAACTAAGTCGCGATCCATGTTTATCTCTTAATCCCACCTTATTTATCTTGACCCACTTTTACACTCCCA
>VHZZ01009011.1:23948-34715 GCA_009801015.1 Silene noctiflora
ACCATTGTATTAAGCACAAGATCAAGCTAGATAGGAGATATAGTTTGTGCCCTTATTTGCCACTCACAATGTAAGGAAATTGTTTTCTTCTTTTCTCATTTCATTTTAATAACTTAATAATGCATGCATGATGCTTAGATCTAAAAATTATTAAATTGATAATCTAATTAGAGAAATCTAATTAGGATTATGGACTTTCAACAACAACTTCGGGAAATCAGAGCAATGCTTAACAAGATACCCGGGGTGCCGCGCCCGATGGAAATAACAACACCAGACAGTTATGCAGACTCTCCCTTCATTGACACCATTGCATTGGTGGAAGTACCAAAGCGATTTGTTCCTCCTGAAATGGTGTTGTATGATGGTGCTACTGATCCCAATTACCACATTAACAAGTACAAGCAGAAGATGATGGCAATCTCAGCAACGAGTACGCAAAAGGGATATTGCATGTGCAAGGCCTTTAGGTGTACCCTATCTGGAGCATCACTGCAGTGATTTTTTAATCTGCCGAACAAATCCGTATCATCTTTTGCGGACTTAGTCAATGCATTCAACCACCAGTTCTCCAGTAGTCGCAAGCCAGAGAAGCAAACAAGCGACCTATACCGCATTGTCCAAAGGTATGATGAATCTACTCACGATTATATGTGCAGGTTTATTAGGGAAAAAGTGAATATCCCTAGATGCGACACCCCCACCGCGTTTAAGGCCTTCAGGCAAGGGTTACTCCCAGACTCCAACGTATACAAAGAGTTGACAAGGTACTCATTCAATACCTTTGAGGATGTGCAAGTAAGGGCAATGGCGACAATTAGGCTCGAAGAAGACTCGTATTCGTAGACATGCATGCTACACCTCAGGTAGCTCGAAATTTCATAATTTCATTACTTTTTTCATATTTCGGATAGTTACTGACTTGAGCGTCGGAGAGCTGTTGGTTGTGCCAACGGCCAACCCTAGCAAAAAAATCTATTGCAGGACATACACGAGATCAGCCTGCTGGTAGGGGGAATGCTTAAGAAGCACATGGTCGCTCACGCTACAGGGCAGGACACCCTTCATGCAGAAAATGCCAATATTCCTGCAGAACGTGGTGTTGCTCCTGCGGAACAAGGCGTTCCTCTTGCAGAACAAATCACTTTTCCTGCAGAAATTGTTCTGTTCTGCCTGCAGAAATTGTCCTGCCTGCAGGACAGGTCGCTCTCCCTACTGAAGATGTCATCGTACTTGCAGATTCAGTAAGTTACTCTATCAACAGATACAAGAGGTAACCATGCTAGAAGTCCTAGCAAACTAGCAATGACTTGAGGGAAATTCGATCGACGTACCTCCTGTACGTAAACTTCATAACACCCTGGAGGTCCTAGAGATATGGACAGCTCGAATGCTACAAATCACGTTCCTGTAGATATTCCTTTCAAGAAAGTCCAATACACTCACAAGTCAGGCAGGCCCTAAGGAACCAGAATGAGTAGGCACATACGCTGGCTATCCTGGGGGCAGCATTCAAATCAAGTTGTTGCATCGCAGCTCCTTACAGGACAAACCTGTAGCACCAAGGACGAACAAAAGTGACAGGCTTCTAACAAGCAGACATGAGGAACGCCTGAAAGTTAACCAACATATAGTAGCAGCAGAAACCAATGGCACTTTGCATGCCTGTGATATCACAAGTTCCTCCTCGGCAGGAGAAAGACGATTAGGAGTTAGACTATTTTGCATGCCCTCCACAGCGGAGCTACGAATATCATGCAAGGGGGCATATGCCTCTCCAACAATTCGCCAGCAGGCATTTACAATCCCCCTGAAGGGAGTGCAATCCCCCTACTGGGATACATCGTGGAACATTATTTACTTTAAAAAATATTACATTTAGGTTCCATCTACTGCACCCTAAGTTCTTTTTTCAGCAGGTACATCAAAGGAATGATAACATAAGTTATAATTCTAAAATCGCATCGTGCATACTTAAAATAGGATGGCCAAGTGGTCGGTCCACTTGAGTGGGTACGATTTGAAATTTGAACCTCGAACGACCATAAAGTCACAAGCCCTGGCCGACTTCGTCTCAGATTTTAGTTCGGTCCCCCAACAGGAGGCCGACAAGGACGTGCTGACACTGACAGAGGATAAAGGCGACCAGAAGTAGATACTCTACGTTGATGGGGCCTCTAACATGAGAGGAACGGGGTTAGGTCTGGTCCGACGTACCCCTCAGGGAGAACAGATTTTTCAAGCACTACGGTGTGAGTTTAGAGCCACCAATAACGAAGCAAAGTATGAGGCCCTCATCCTAGGCCTGCAATTAGCTTTGGACCTTCGTGTGAGGCACATATAAGTGTTCAGTGATTCACCACTCATCGTTAATCACGTGAACGACGTCTATGCCGCCAGAGACTCAAATATGGCAGCCTACCTCAAGGTAGCAAAGGAGATGAAACCACGTTTCACCACCTTTTTGATAAACCAAATCCCCAGGGACCAGAACATGGAGGCCGATGCACTAGCCACCCTGGGAGCCACATTCAAACCAGGGGAAATCTCAACGATTCCCCATCATACATGTGTTGGAGACTGCTGTTCGCAAGCAAGAAACCGTTGACGGCGAAACATATACACAATGGACACAAGAGGCGGGGGTCCTGAGCACCACGATCGCCCTGGATGGTGCACCTGACTGACGACTGCCATACTACGATTGGCTGCGCAATGACGTACTCCCTTCTGACAAGAAGGAAGTGCAAAGTTTTAATATGAAGGCCTCCAGGTTCATATTGATTGACCACGTCCTGTTCAAGAAGTCCTTAGCAGGTCCATACCTGAGATGCCTGAGCAGTCAGGAAGCACAGACTGTTATGTATGACATCCAACGCAAGTAAGAACGATGAGATCAAAAGGGACCAAAGAGGAAGACGGCAAAAGTTACCTTCTACAGAACCCCACTTGCGAAACAAGTAGTCCGGGATAGGAGAGATAGAGTCAATCTTCACAAAGATATAACGCTTAAATCAACCATCATCCCTTACTTTAGAAGGAAGGAAGATCACAACATTCATCCTGTTACAAGAACGAAGGGTCACAATACCATGACTCAGGGATCTGTAGGTGCACATAACTGCCACTCACTCTAGTTTATTGAAGAAAGCAATTACCATCATTACTTGGGTAAGTAACGGCAATTACTTTAGGGGTAATTGTTTGGGTAATTTCTACCACACATTTACTTGCCAACGTGCCGACATCTGATTGGACCGAGGACAAAGGCTAGGATGGCTGACATGGCACTAAATATCTGAGCATAAGAAATAGGCTGGGGTCAAGCCCATTACTAGTTCAAACAACAAACTCCATAAAATTAGGGGCTGTTGAGCAGAATCAGGAGAGAATAACTGGGCAGGAACCTATCAAGAAAAGGGGCCTATAAATACTATTCGAAATCCAGAAGCAAAGGGCAATCGATCATTCACTCAACTCTCACTCCAGAAAATACTCTCCTCATATTGTTTAGTAGCTGCATTGTTTATTCTTTCCACAAATTGTATTTCGTCGTTGTTCCTCCTCAGCACCCACAGTCAATTATAGTGCATACATTGGCGGGATACCGACTCCCCCTGCGGTATTTCCCAAATTCGGGTTTTCCACGTCACCAATCCCTTGTGTCATTATTTCTTTACTTTGTTTTCATCTTTATTTTCGCTTACTTTTTCATCCGTTTTTCGTCATAAATCACATATAAATTAACCCTCGGTTTCGAGGCTAAAAAGAGTAGATCGCTCTGACCCACTATAAATAATATAATAAAGTTTGGTCAATTTTTGGCTAAAGCAGTGGCATTGACCAAAATAAGTAAAATGGATGCACGCACTAACTCATTCGCAATTCCACAATTTGTTAATTGACATAACCAATTCAGCCTTAAAGATTCCTTGTCTATTAAGACTCCAAGCCTACAATTCCTGTACATTCAATTTTCCACTGAGTATTCGCTTTTTATAAAAACTTGTCATCAACTTAAATTTCATCTCCAAAATAAATCTCAAACCCACAAATAAACTGAACCCATCTCACAAATTAATTACCTTAACAATAAAATATTATAGCTAGTATATAAATAATATCACATTCACTCTCAACAATGAATTTAATCACATATAACACGTATGAATATCACATAATCATATAACCTCGAACAATAATAATTATAGGATCGATAGAATCATGTTACCTTATGAACGGATGCCAAAATAAATCTACTTTGCGCAAATAAATCACTTCAGAAAGTTGATACAAAATCCATACGAGGAAAAAGGACAGGATCGCCAAGAAGCTGGGACAAAGCACGTACGAAATCAATTGAGGAAAAGATAAACATGCTTTGGGGTTTAAAATCAAGAGATGAAACATAATTATGATGGCTGTGTGTATTTGATATACGAGGGTTTTGACGGCACTATATGAGTTTTATGAGTATGAGAGTATATTACAAGGGAAGTATCGTAACTTGTTTTTATATCTATTTTGGGGAGGTAAACGTTAATGGGCAACAGATACCCAAGACTCAAAAACCAAGTTTGACACAAATTTCGTCACCAAAAATAGTGAATTAGAAAAATATCAAATAATTTTCTTCTTAAATAAATAATGAGAAAAATAATACGATGATACAAAATTATGAGTCGTTACAATCTTCTCTTCTTAAAAGAAACTTCGTCCCGAAGTTCAAATTTGAGGGAAAATATAAGCCTTTTGAAAAATTTTGGGTATTATAATTTGCCCTCCTTAAAAATAAAGTTCATCCCCGAACTTAAAATAAAAGTTAAATCGAAAATTAAAATATTAGAGAATATTAGCAAGAAGTGACTTAAACAGGAATTTTTTTTAAAACACTTAGAAAAGTGAAAAGTCGGCGTCAAGATTTGAAGATCTCAAAACCTAACCAAGAAAGAACCCGCTCTGATATCATTTGTAACACACTTAATTTTTGGCTGGATTAAAATTAACTCTCACATACAAAAATTGCCAAAATACATGGATATTATAATTAATATACAAAGTCTCTTGTTATAATTCTCTTTACACGATAAAATATAAAATAAAGCAAAACTTTTACAAATCTTTAATAAAATCTTGTCTTGAAATAATTTTTTTTTGAATAGCAGCGGAAGTCTCCTGAAAATAAAACAAGAAGACAGAAAAGAACTACCCCATGACGAGTAGCCCAGAAGGGAGAAAACACGTCAGTCGGGGAGCTGAGTTATAGATAATACCTAAATATAAGTAGAATAGTTTTTGGTCAAGGCATGGAAACACAGACACATAAAAATAAAAATAAAAATAAACACAGAGAATAAAAAAAAAACACTCCCCTAAGACTAATCTCAACCTCAAACTACTCCACAATATTCCTTTAGGGTGTGTTTGGATTGAGGGATTTGGAGGGAAAAGAAAGAGAGGGAAAGTAGGGGATTTAAAATCTCTTGTTTGGATAGCAAATGAGTGTGGGGGGATATGGTGGGGGAGAGATTTGGAGGGATCCAATTTTCCTCCTCCAAGCCTAATCAAAATCTCTTCACAATAGGCAAGATTTGGAGGAAAATTGTATCCAAACACCCACACTCCATTTCCCCTTCCCTTCCCTTCTCTCCCTTTCCTTTCCTCCTTCCCCCTCCCTTTCCTTTCCCTCCACTTTTGCTATCCAAACACACCCTTAGTATAATACTCATCTCTCGTCACCATAATTAAACAATCCCAACTCATTACTCCGTCTCATAATATAATACTCCGAAGTAACCCAGTATCGTATTCGCATCGTCGACCCTAAGCCAAGGAAAGGGTGAGTGAACTAGTGGTAAGACCGCAAACCAATATTTCCATATCAGTATCAATTTAAAACTCAGAACATATAACTCAATAAACAAGGTCACTCCGGACCATAAACATAACTTGGCACACATGCCCAATAACTCAATACTAGTAACCAATCTCAATTTCAATATCAATATCGTCAAATATTTCTTTAAAGAAACTGCTCAACACTTAGAGTAAACTCTAAGCTACTCACCTACAAGTCGAGGTCAAAGAAAACGACAACGATAACACAATACGAACCTGTTATAAGATACAATGCCAAAATAATATTCTCTTATCGTAGAGCCTGGTCGCATTGACCAAATATCAAGTAAAATGGATGCACGCGCTAAATCCTTTGTAATTCCACAATTTTCTAATTGACATAACCAATTCAGCCTTAAAGATTCCTTGTGCATTAAGACTCCAAGCCTACTATTCCTGTACATTCAATTTTCCATGGAGTATTCGCTTTTCATAACAAACTTGCCATCAACTTAAATTTCATCTCCACAATAAATCTCAAACCCGCAAATAAAGTGAAGGCATCTCACAAATTAATTACCTTAACAATAAAATATTATAGCTAGTATATAAAAAATATCACATTCACTCTCAATAATCAATTTAAACACATATAGCACGTAAGAATATCACATAATCATATAACCTCGAACAATAATAATTATAGTAGGATCGGTAGAATCGTGTTACTTTACTAACGGATGCCAAAATAAATCTACTTTGCTAAATTAAATCACTTAAGAAAGTTGATACAAAATCCATAAGGACGAGATCGCCAAGAAGATAGGACAAAGCACGTACGGAATCAATTGAGGAAAAGATACACATGCTTTGGGGTTTAAAATCAAGATATGAAACATGATTATCATGGCTGTGTATATGATATACGAGGGTTTTGACGACACTATATGGGTTATATGAGTATGAGAGTATATTACAAAGGAAGTTTCGTAACTTGTTTTTATATCTTTGTTGGAGTAGTAAAAGTTAATGGGCTACGGATACCCAATACTCAAAAACCAAGTTCGACACAAATCTCGTCACCAAAAATAGTGAATTAGAAAAAAATAATTTTCTTCTTAAATAAATAATGATAAAAATAATAAGGTGATACAAAATTATGAGTCGTTCCACCGGTCCGATCCGGATCGATTCTAGACCGGTGAACAGCCCTACCTTTTAGCATACTTCATAAAAAATTCGAGACAAGCAAGATCTCGTCTCATAAAACCGTCTCATCCTACATAAACCATGTAATCATTATCATAATGTGTCCTATAATATTATACAACACAAAAAATTTATTATTACCCATTAATAACTCATATTACTCACAATAAATACTAATTAATTACCCATAACAAAACCCACAAAAGTTAGGGTTTGATAAAAGAAAGAGGAAAGGTAGATCTCAACTTACAAGGTGAAAGGAAGAAGGAGAAAGGTGTATAATCTTCTAATCAAAACCTAGCATCCATGGAGAGGTGTTTAGGAGATTTTAGAGAGAAATGAGAGGATTTGGAGTGTTAGAAAGAAGTAAGGAAATGAATTAGGGTTAGGTGGATTAGGAGTCATGAGTTAATTATAACGCGGTCTGGTACAGTGCACTCGGTCGAGTGCCACCTACTCGGCCGAGTGACACCTACTCGGTCCACTACCACCTCCACTCGGTCCACTGCTACCTCCACTCGGTCCACTACCACTTCCACTCGGTCTAGTCTATGTCCTAATTGGTCTATTGTACAACCATTCCTTACTCCCAAGTATCCTCCTGTCGAGTCGGAGAGTCCTCTCGCGCATCCCAAGGTTCCTTTAGAAGTCTTAAAAGGTCCGGATATTACAATCACCTATTTCCAGGGTGACCTGTGTTGATTCATTCTATGATTTCTGATTGGATGAGGAGTAGTTAATAAAGCAGGTTTAGTATGATTTCCAGATTGAATTACTTATTATTGTTGTTGTGTGCGGGCCTGGGGTGAGACAACGAAGCTGTTGTTATGAAGTCTAGTTCGTGTTCACCTAGTTTATCACATGGACAAACAATGTTTAGTTAATTTATGATTATTACTCATTCAGATTCTTTACAAAGTTAAGTATTATTTATTCGGACAAGTGTAAAAAAGGCAAAAATTTATTTAAAGTACTTGGTTTTGTTTTATTTGATATTCATTGCCTAAGGAAAATGAGATGATACCAGTCTCATTTAATCGGGAATGTTTTGCTAAAGGCTCATGCTTAAATGAGGGTGTTACAAAGTGGTATCAGAGCGAACAGGTGTAAGGCCTAAACGAAAGAACCTAATGAACTTATGATGTGTCTAAAACAAAATGAACCCCAAAAAGAACTATTAGAAGCTCCCCTTAGCTTGGTTGGGGAGATGTCCTTAATTCAAATTATGGCCTTATTAATTTCGAGCCGGATACTACAGTGAGATTTAAGGAGAGTGGGTAGTTAGAATGTAATGATGTGTGGTTATTGATGTAATAATAGAATGTGAGGCTGTTGATATGTATGAGTACAGTTTAATTTGTGACGTGGCTATAAAGAATAAGATATGAATGTTGATAAAGAGTTAATGATGTTAAGAATATGATGTGTTTCTGAAAAGAGAAACAAAACGTTGTGAATAAGATATGAATGTTGATAAAACGTTGTGAGATTTAAGGAGAGTGGGTAGTTCAATTTGTCATGGCGAGAAGTGAAATTGGAGATGATGGTGTATGTATAAATGATTGTATATGATTAATGCCTTGGTGAGTTGCTAGAAGTTAGATCGGTAGTTACGTGAACGAGATAAAGAGTATAATATTTGATACTGGGGAATTTGTGTTTTGTCGTGGTTATTGTTGTTATTGTTAACAAGAATAATAACAATAATAACAATAGTAACAACAATAGTAATAATAACAGTAATAAGAACAATAATAATAACAGTAATAATAACAACAATAACAACAACAATAACAAATAATAATAATAATAATTATAACAACAGCAATAACAACAACAATAACAAATAATAATAATAGTAGTAGTAGTAGTAATAATAATAATAATAACAACAACAATAACAACAACAACAACAACAACAACAACAATAATAGTAATAATAATAGTAATAATAATAGTAATAATAGTAATAGTAATAATAACAATAATAATAGTAATAATAACAATAATAATAGTAATAATAATAGTAATAATAATAATAATAATAATAATAATAATAATAATAATAATTACAATAATAATAGTATGACATAATATTATAAGATGGCAATTTTGTAGCAATTTCCTAAATACAACCTACCACACTACTATATATATCATGCTAGCCTATTCATAAATCACTTATTCACTTTTACAACATCACATAAAAGTTAGAGGGAGAGAAGGAGAATTAGAAGGGGAAAAAAAGGAAATAGGAATTGGGCAATTAATTTTGTGATTTTGCATCCACATCCATTGGATTGAATCTTTTATTTTGTAACTTCATGTTTAATCTTTCAAAGATTTAATCTTTAATCTTTATAATCATGTTTTAAGTTTTAATTCATCACCTAATCATATCTAGATTAAATATAATCATCTATAGTTAAATTTGTGAAGATTTTATTAAAGGATAAAGTTAGAGCAATTTTGTAAATCTGTAAGTTGTCTTAAACGAGTTATCAAACCATTTCAAAGTTGTTATCTTCGAAAACCTAAAGAATAGACTTAGGTTATCTTAAAATCTAGTTTATGCTTGTAAAATTTCGTAGAAATTGGCCATGCAGATTTTTCAGAATAAATTCGTTATTAATATGTCGACTGAGAATCCGCGAATGCACTAGTAATCTAAAGGTTATTTCGTAAACGTAATTTATAAATTGAAATTTAGTTAGTTCTTTTTCATACATTAACTTTGAAGCGTCTAGATGATGCTATACATTGCAATTTCTCAAAAATTATATGTTAAACTTGTTTTATGAACCGATACTTTTTATGCGACGGAATTCGTCAAAATTTATAACTCTTTCAATAAAACCTTGATAAGTCTGGAATTTGAGGAAAGTCTATTTCACTAGAATTGTATATATCTGTCTTAGGGTTCTAACCCCACTGGTCTTGCATCGTTTGAATTTTTATTGAATTAATTATGAATTTTATAGCGAGACTGAACAGTGCTGTTAAACGGTAGAATTAAAGATTTAGCTTTGAAGTTGTCAAAATGATTATAACATGATGGGCATAGGATAAGTGCATGATTAGTTGGTTGGTCATATAGTAATTGTACATAATTATGTTACGTAAGTTATGGATTTGTAAGGATCTATTTGATTGCGTGTGTGACTCGTGTGACTCGAAGATTTGCTATCAGGTAGGATAACAATTCTACTGGACTTCCTTATTTATATTTTGTCATTCATTTGGGTGTTGTGATCATCGGATTGTGTTGTCTTTGGTTTGGATTATTGTGTGATTATTATTGTATGGAGTATAGTTTATTTGGCTTATTGTTGTGTATATTGTGTGGATAATATTATTATTGTTGCATCTTTTGGCATAAGTTGAGGATTGGTAATCAGGTTTATCCTGGGAAGACGTCATGGTAAGAGCTTTCTGGTGACGTATTTCATATTTATTCAAGTTTATCATGTGGCAGACATCTTTAAAAAGCCTTCGTGGTGACGTATTTGAAACTTAATGGCAGACACTAGTAGAAAAAGATTAATTTGCGGCTCCAAAAAATGGGCTATTTGAGGCGTTTTTGGTGTAGCAGCAAATAGGGGGCCGCGAATAAATATTTCATTTGCGGCTCCCAAAAAACTCCTCAAATAGGACCTTCTATTTGCTGCGTTTTTTTGAAAAGGAGCCGAAAATAAGGCATTTATTTGCAGCGTTTTTTTG
>VHZZ01009014.1:50730-61048 GCA_009801015.1 Silene noctiflora
TTTTACCTTATGCATGTTTTTATTTATATTTCATCGCATGCATGTAAGTAGATCGTCTTAAACTAAATTAACAAGTAATTTAGTAACTAATTAGAAATGTCTAATTATGGGTCTAGGACCTTCATCTTGAACACAAATTTCCATAGTTGTAGATTTCAGTAATGAACTTAGAAGTGAACTTAATATTGAACATTGCATATTACATTCCATATCATTTGAAACTGAAGTTTAATGTTCATTTGAAATTGAAGTTTCAAATGAACTTTAAACTTAACAGTACATTGAAAATTGATGTGGACATTAAATTGAGCATTACATTAGTTGCATATGCAAATGCATTATATTCCATTTAACTAATCTACTATACCTTCGACATTGTAACCTAGTTCATTCATAAGATATTCTAACCCTTGTGTTTTACCAATTCCATACAAATATTCAATGCATTCCTTGACTAACTCCTCATTTACCCCTAAATTCCTTGGTAACATAGCAATGGCAGCAAGATGCCCCTTCCTCATATGTGGAAATGAGAAATTATTATGACCCTTGCATTTCATAATCTCCACCATAACTGCTTGTAAGGATAGGAAAATATTATTCAATTTGCTTGGACTATAATCCACAAATGCTTGCATTACTTCATTAACTAAATCATCCACCGTCTTTGCTGCATGTTCTTTTTGTAATGACTGTAATGCCCTGAAGTAACCTAGGTCATTACAGTCGAGGTCTAGTGAGTTAGGTGGCTGAAACAGTAACTCAATATGAAATCCATCTAAGTTTGCAGCTGCCATAAACTCAGGATCATCATTCTTGATGTGAGGCCTGACATTATCTTGCTGTATGTATATGTGTTTGCTTAAACCTTCTGGCCAAACACTCTTTATTGCTGGTATTACTTGCTGAATTAGGCATTCTTTGATCACCTGTTTTGTGATAGACTCAATTGGCTTAGTTTCTAATGTACCCCTTGGCCTATTTCAACTTTCCCTTACTGCTGGTACTTGATTTATGAATGGAAACATGCCTATTTTACCATCAAATAGATATTCTCCATCTGCGGAATATATAGGTCTGCTGACTGCACACATGAGCATCACTTTTGTTATGTACCTCTTTGATTGACAACTTCTATATGGCAGCTCCTCCCCCTCCATAACATATACTTTTCATTGTCATATGTAACAAAGAACCATTTCTCATCCATATGTATTGTGTTTCTCATTTTGTTAAATAAGATTTCAGTAAGTGGCACATTATTGAGATCAAAGAACTCCTCAACTACTTGTTTGACAACTAATGACCTAAGTGAATAAAGTAACCTCTGATCCTTGTGTAAGTCATTGAGTTTAAGATGTAATGGGCTTGAATGAGGTTTAAGTAAACCTTCTTTCACCCATGAATGGACTGTTCCAACTGAAACTCCACAGTTTTCTGAAACTCTTATCATTGTATCCCTTAAAGATTTATCCAGCGACTTTATATGCTCAATGTTTGGTAGAATTATTTTCCTGTTTTTGTTGCCTATCCTCTCACTCTTGACATCTAATTTCTCACCTACTAACCTTGGTTTTTTGGCTAGTCTCCATATGTTATATATGCTTCTATCACTCAATGTATACCTTGCAGCTACCTCTTTGATGGTGCCACGAGAAAGCTTACCATTATGGGACTTTTGAAGCAAGTAAATGGCGATTTCAGTCCTCTGTTCTTCTGTCATGCATTTGAANTCTTTGATGGTGCCACGAGAAAGCTTACCATTATGGGACTTTTGAAGCAAGTAAATGGCGATTTCAGTCCTCTGTTCTTCTGTCATGCATTTGAAACCCATTGTTGCTGTAAATTAATGCTTAGCTTAAACTGTTTCTGATTGTTTGTGTAATTTTTCAAAGAAAGGCCTTATAATCTGTTTGTAGGTTAATAATTATGGTTATGTAATTTTTTTTGGTTGATTTCTGATTCAATGAGAGATAATTGTAATTTAAGGTGAGGAAATGGTGTATTTTATGGAGAGGGCACACTGTTTATTGCACACTCACTTGGTTTTTGTGAGTAAGAATTGATAGAATTTGGGGGAAAATTGGAAAGGGAAGTTTTGGTGGGCTTTTTAAAAGGTTGAAACTTTTGGTGGTAAGATTAGTGTTTAATTAAATCTGTAATCACTCTGATTTTCTGATTCAATAAAACAAAAGGCGCACTTACAAGTGTACTTCTTTCATTTTTTTAATCTCTCCTTATTATTTGTGCAAAACTCAACTGGTAGAGTGGAGTTGAATGGAAGAAGTATTAACTAAGCAAGTTGCATGTTAATAACTTTGGTTCGTGGTAATACTAGATAAATTTCTTGATCCTGCTTGGCATGATAATTTAGAAACTGACACTGGCAGCTATATTGTCTAATACACAGTACTTTTTTTGATATTATGCCTATTTTGGTTAATATGAGCATGTTTATTTGAACACCATGTGTGTGCTTTTGGTCTTTGCCTTGTGTGACTTTTGATAATAAAAGTCTTCCGGTTTGTTACTTCACTAGTTGTAGTAATATCTGGTTATTATGTTAGTTACTTTTACAATTAGGGTTTTATTATAGTAAAAGCGACAAGACCTGTATATGATTAAACCTTGAGAATTATAGATGGTCTGATCAATTTTGGTTAATTTAATAATTACGAACTAATTTTTAGATTCACTTATATTGGCCATTCAATTTTATATGATGTCTAATATTTTAGGTTATTTAATTGAAACAATAAGTCGCCAAAGTGACCTCTATTGCGTAGATTGAATAATTTAAAATATCAAGACAATTGTGTGTGATTAGATTTCATGCGGGTAGTGGCCGGCCCAAAGGAAGTCCACTACTTGTCAGAAGTTGATTCACACTTGTGGTAATAAATGTGTAACGGTTATTCGGTTTTTCATGTGAGTGTCAAGTCAGCCCAAAGGAAGGCTTGATACTTGATATGATATTACTGTTAATATTTGATTACTACGTCAAGAGTACCACTTACAAGTCTAATTATTGTCCAAATATGAGGTTAGATGTTACACTATGTATCTTGTGATGATGGTGATGCCAATATTCGTGTAATACCCCGTAATTTCGTAAGTAGTTATATGAATAGTTTATGTAATTCAAATAATTAATTAATGATAGTATTAGTTCTAATAATAATAATAATTTCAATTAAGACGATAATTAAATAATAAAATAAATAAGCAAGAAGGGAATTGGACTTAATGACAATTGAGCTTTGGGCCGTGTGCTTGCCTTGTGTGGGAGTCTTATGACTCGAGACTTAATAATAAAATGCAATAAGCTGTGACAGGTTTAATAATAAAATAATATAACGTCTTAAAATAACATATAAAAGGAAGAATACGCCATCTAAATTTAGTAGTTACAAATCTGGAATTTGAAGAAAGGAGGGGTTCTAGACCTAACAACCGTTTCATCGCTATTCGTGTATATGGTAAGACCGTCGCATGCTTACTCGTATACTCAATCATAGAGCGTCATCCTAATACCGCTGCTGATCGTGACCTAGAATTAGGTGTCGCGACCACCTATGACCGCCGTTGACCGATGTCAACGCGGTGGTTGACCCGTAAAACCGTGTTTTGTGTCGAGGCTTAAGACGAGCATAGTTTTGTGTAAGGTGAGAGTTAGTAGGAACAAAGGGTATGGTGGTGTTCCTGGAGGAGAGGCGCGTCCAAGGGAGGTGTCTTGGTGGCCGGACTCGATGGCTGGTACACCGGTGGCAGGAAAGTCGCGAAAACAAGGGAGGTTGATTGTGTCGTTTATAAAGGGAGTTAGGGGTGTTGAAAGGTATGGTAGTGATCATAGTGGTGAGGGGGTGATGTTGGTAGTGTTGTTTAGGTCATGGCGGCACTGTAGTGGCGATGGTTGTCGAAAAAGCGTCATACAGAGGAAAGTTGCGTGTTAGAGTCGTTGTCGGTGTTGAGTTGTTTCTGTGGTGGTGGTGGTGTTGGGTCGAGCGAGCGAGGTACCACCCATGGAACCACCGTAGGCCAGTGGTGACAACGGTGGTGGCCAGAGGTGGTGAGGTGTGGTGTAGGAGTTGGAATCGGGTAGGATTGGACACGGGTTGAAGGAGGTGTTGCTGAGTCTAGTCGTGCACCTGGTGGCTAGGGCATGAGCGTCTGTCGTGGTGGCTGGGTCTGACCATGTTGCTGGCGTCAGGAGGGGACCACTGTGGTGCTTTTGGCTGACCACAGTGGAGTTGCAGGTTGCGGGTTGTGTGTTTAAGGGGTGTTTGTCTTGGGGTTTAAGGGTGTGTAGAGGACCGGGTTTAGGATATTGGGTGACTCGGGTTTCGTAATTGAATCGGGTTTTGAATTATCGTAATGTTATAAATAATAATAAATAATTATGTATAATTAATATTGGGTTATAAATAACGTACAAATAATTAATATTGAATAATTATTTGTTTAGGTGACGGAGTTTGTTGACGGTGTTGTTTATCGTTTTTTAGATTATTTCGCTTATTGGATTGCTTGCTTACGAGGTAGGATAAACTACTCAACTATGATGTGCAATTTGTGTTTATTGGCATTTGGTTATTATACGGATGATGGATGTTAATTTCTGGTTGTATATTGATTAGTTTATTATTATTGAGTAGTGCATATTTTATATGAGTAAATTGTGGAATTGGAATGTGAGCATTGGACGGCCCCAGACATAGTCTCTGGTGGATAATGTGTATATGGGCATTGGACGGCCCCAGGCATAGTCTCTGGTGGATAATGTGTGTATGAGCATTGGAAGCCCCCTGGCGTAGTCTCTGGTGGATAATGTGGTTGAGCTCAGTGGATTGTGAAAGTGAAAGCYATTAATTAATTGTGTGGCATATGTTGTTTATTTATCCTACTCAACCGCGAGGTTGACAGTGTATTCGTGAACACCTGTGATGAACCATAAATGGGGAGCAGACTTACAGGTGCTTGAGACTAGCAGGCTAGGAGCTTGGGAGGTGCGAGGAGCTTGGCTTGACGACTTAGATTTAGATCACTAGTTTATTCAATAAAATTTTTGACGTTTTAGTTTTCCGCTGAGAGTTGTATTTATATTTGTTTTAAAGTTAAAATTGTAAAAGACATTTGAGTTTAATTTATTTAAATTGCCTTGGTTTGCTAAACTCTTTTATTCACTACCTCGGTCATTCCGAGATGGTGACAGTCTCATTTATCTAGGAAGGCCTAGTTAAGGCTCTTGGATAAATGGGGGTGTTACAAAGTGGTATTAGAGCGAATCATCCTCAGGCCTAAACCAATGAACGTAACAATGATGAGCATAGGTTATGTCTAATAAATTTGAACTCCGGGTAGGAACTGTTAAGAGCCCCTTCTTAGGCTTTGGATGAGTAGGGCCCCTTACTCCAAACCATTGGCCCTCTCAATTTCGAAACGGGAACCCTGAGAGAATATTTGAGAGTATGGGGTAGTTATAATGAGGTATATTACATTTTAGAGGATATTGATATGAAGTTACTAACATTGTTGAAGGGTGAGATTACGGTAAGTATTGTGAATGATTATTGGCTTGTCAGTAAGATGAGAATTGATATTTTTTAATGGATGAAATGAGGATTTGCTGTTGAATTGTTTTGATCATGAGCATGCACATAATTGTGAATGGATTTTGGATGTTGTGTGATAGTAGTATCATGTCTAGTGATATGCGGCTATGTGACTCCCAAACCATGCTATTTACAATATTATGAATTGATTAAACCTTTAATATGGATGATTTAGAGTAGATGCTATTCGTGTGTGAAGTGTGATGACCAAGTTGTGACAGTATAGGTATAGGTGGGTGTTTATGAGGACTTATGACCTAGTAAAAGGAACCTAGAGATGAACCTTATTCTGTCATATTTTTACCTCTATTTGATATAGGTGCCGTTTGATCCTTGATTATCTTCTAAAGTTGAAATTTTTATGAGTGATAACCCAGGGAGTTAGATTTCTAATGACATTAGTTTCATGCTTAAAAGTTTTACGGTGTGGGAGAAATAAATGTTTTAGTGGACAGTGGTCAGATTAGTCCTGTACAGTTTTGTGTTCGACCCATGTTTTTGTAAAAATTATCATTTAAAACGTGTTTATGTTTTAGGCATGATTTTAACTCCATTTTTTAAAAGAGTCATATATGTTTTCAAATAAGCCACGTTGCAAGATCATATTTTGATATTTAATGGTGCTTGTTACAAGTTGACCTAAGTTTTTGGCAAATTGCTGATCAGTTTCTGTTTAGACCAACTGAATTGTAAAACTCTTTATAAAATGGTCATTCAAGATTTGAACTCGATTCATTTTCTTATGTGTTTCAAAATCTCTATACTTTCTGTAAAGTATAAAAACTCAAAGAAAAGTTTAACGGTTATTTAATGGTGATTTTTGAAAGTTACAGCTTGATTTTGATTTCTGAAAATGTGAGTTTTACCGAAGTTCAATATAAATGCTTAATCAATTCTTAACCTATGATAGTTGAGAGATAGGACAACCGATAGGGAGACCAAAGGAGGGATAAGTTTGGATACAGTCGACTACACATTGTCTTAATTAGAGGTTTTATAATGTTTTTAAATGTTAGGCTATCTTTCCTCGGATAGAAGCTCATTTTGTTTATTTACTTTTATAGAACCATGTCTCCAAAGAAGTCAACACCTACCGCTGATAATATCTCGCAAGAGGATTTAGATCGAATTCTTTCTTTGAATGAAGCATTGATGGCCTTAGTAAAGACTAAGGGGACAGTAGATCCATCAAAGATGAGTGCTATTATTTCAAGGCATAACCTGAGCAAGTTTGACGTATTGGGAGAACCAAACCTACTAGAGGAGTGGTGTCGAGAGTTTGACAATATCTTTTTGTTGTTGGCTTGTCTAGAGGAACTTCAGGTGGACTAGGCTGCATTTTATCTGAGGGGAAAGGCGTGGTTGTTGTGGAATAGAAGTAAGGGAACTATTTGGGAAGCAACAGAGGAGAATGGGAGTGAGTATGTGAGCTGGACAAGTTTTAAGAGGATCTTAATAACTTCATTTATACCTGAACATGTTAAGAGTAAGATGAGGGAGGAGTTTGATGCATTTAGGATGACTGAGCATATGACAATAGAGACTTATCATAACCACTTTATGCAGTTGTCAGAATATGTTTATGATCTCAATTTCACTCCTGAGATTTTAGCAATGAGATTTGAGAAGGGGCTGACTACCAATATTAAGAAAAGGCTTGTAGCTGCTGAGCCAACTACTGTGGAGGATATTATCGGAGGGCAGGGCAGGATGAGATAATTTATGATATGTTAAAGGAAAAGAAGAGGGAGAAGGAGGAGAAGAAGGAAAAGAGTGAGAAGAGAAAGGTTGAGCCTTCTAGTGAGAATGTTGGGAGAAAGAAGCAAAATTCTAACCAGTATCGCTCTTACCTTACTAATAGTGCACCGATGGGAGGAGTGAGTCGTGGAAGTGGTGGTCGGTCGATGGTTAGTGGAGATTTTGTTGGTAGTTGTTTTAGGTGTGGTAAGCTGGGGTATAAGATCATGGATTGTAGAGTGAATTTGGGCAAGCAAGAGAGTGACAATGGGAATGGAGGTTATGGAAATGGAACCAAGAGGAACTACCAAACACCAGTACCGAGTATTGGAAGCAATAGAAATGTAGGGCAGTGGAGTACCCAGAGGAGCTACATCCATAATCAGGGCAACGGAGCTGGTCAGAGTAATGGAGGAAAAACATTTGGGTAACAAGTACAGTACAGGAGAAAAGGGAGAAGGGTAACTAGTCCTTATTAGGTGAATTGAGGTTTTATTATTTATAAGTATTTAAATTATTAGTGGTTTTAATAAGGTATTAGTTCTGAAACTTCAGGACAAAGTTTATTTTTAGGGGGGGGTGGGGGTGGGAAAGAATGTGACATCTCATGTTTTGAGTTTATTTTGAGATACATTTCCGTGTTATGAGTTTATTTTGTGATACATTTTCATAAGTTTGATATGGTTTGTTAATAAAATGGTTAATTGTGTTACAATGATAATGAGTTGAGATGGTACTTAGTTGTGTTGATATTTATTGAGGCTTTTGTAGCATTTCTGGGTGAACTTCGGGACGAAGTTCATTTTAAGAGAGGGGGGAGACTGTAATACCCCGTAATTTCGTAAGTAGTTATATGAATAATTTATGTAATTCAAATAATTAATTAATGATAGTCGCAGTTCTAATAATAATAATTGCAATTAAGACGATAATTAAATAATAAAATAAATAAACAAGAAGAGAATTGGACTTAATGGCAATTGAGCTTTGGGCCGTGTGCTTGCCTTGTATTGGAGTCTTATGACTCAGGACTTAATAATAAGATGCAATAAGTTGTGACGGGTTTAATAATAAAATAATATAACGTCTTAACCTAACATATAAAAGGAAGAATACGCCATATAAATTTAGTAGTTCACAAATCTGGAATTTGAAGAAAGGAGGAGTTCTAGACCTAGCAACCGTTTCATCGCTATTCACGTACAAGGTAAGACCGTCGCATGTTTACCGTTCTAGTTCGTTTTACTCATATACTCAATCATAGTGCGTCACCCTAAGACCGCTGCTGATCGTGACCTAGAATTAGGTGTCGTGACCATCTGTGACCGTCGTTGACTGGTGTCAACGCGATGGTTGACCCATAAAATCGTGTTTTGTGTCGAGGCTTAAGACGAGCATAGTTTTGTGTACGGTGAGATTTAGGAGGAACGAAGGGTATGATGGTGTTCCCAGAGGAGAGGCGCGGCCAAGGGAGGTGTTTTGGTGGCCGGACTCGGTGGCTGGTGCACTGGTGGCCGAAAAGTCGCGAAAACAAGGGAGGTTGAGTATGTCATTTATAGAGGGAGTTAGGGGTGTTTAAAGTTATGGTAGTGATCATAATGGTGAGGGGGTGATGTTGGTAGTGTTGGTTGGGTCATGGCGGCACTGTGGTGGCGGTGGTTGTCAAAAAAGCGTGAAACAGGGGAAAGTTGCGTGTTGGAGTCGCTGCCGGTGTTGGGTTGTTTATGTGGTGGTGTTTTTGGGTCGAGCGAGTGAGGTACGACCCATGGAACCACCGTAGGAAAGTGGTGACAATGATGGTGGCCAGAGGTGGTGAGGTGTTGTGTAGGAGTTGGTGTCGGGTAGGATTGGACACGGGTTGAAGGGGGTGTTGCTGAGTCTAATCGTGCACCTGGTGGCTAGGGCGTGGGCGTTTGTCGTGGTGGCTAGGTTTGAACATGCTGCTGGCGTCTAGAGAGGACCACCGTGGTGCTGGTGGTTGACCACGGTGGAGTTGGGGGTTGCGGGTTGTGTGTTTAAGGGGTGTTTGTCGAGGGGTTTAAGGGTGTGTAGAGGATCGGGTTTAGGAGATTGGGTGACTCGGGTTTCGTAATTGAATCGAGTTTTTAATTATCGTAGTTATAAATAATAATAAATAATTAGGTTATAAATAATGTATAAATAATTAATATTGAATAATTATTTGTTTAGGTGACGGAGTTTGTCGACGGTGCTGTCTATCGTTATTTGGATTATCTCGCTTATTGGATTGCTTGCTTACGAGGTAGGATAAACTACTCAACTATGATGTGCAGTTTGTTTTTATTGGCATGTGGTTATTATATGGATTATGGATGTTAATTTCCAGTTGCATATTAATTGGTTTATTATTATTGAGTGGTGCATATTTTATATGAGTAAATTGTGGAATTGGATTTAGAGCATTGGACGGCCCCAAGCATAGTCTCTGGTGGATAATGAGTGTATGAGCATTGGACGGCCCCAGGTATAGTCTCTGGTGGATAATGTGTGTATGAGCATTGGAAGGCCCCAGGCGTAGTCTCTGGTGGATAATGTGATTAAGCTCAGTGGATTGTGAAAGTGAAAGCTATTAATTAATTGAGTGGCATATGTTGTTTATTTATCATACTCAACCGTGAGGTTGACAGTGTATTCGTGAACACCTGTGATGAACCATAAATGGGGAGAAGACTTGCAGGTGCTTGAGACTAGCAGGCTAGGAGCTTGGGAGGCGCGAGGAGCTTCACTTGACGACTTAGATTTAGATGACTAGTTTATTCAATAAAAGTTTTGACGTTTTAATTTTCCGCTGCGAGTTGTATTTGTATTTGTTTTAAAGTTAAAATTGTAAAATACGTTTGAGTTTAATTTGTCTAAATTGCCTTGGTTTGCTAAACTCTTTTATTCACTACCTCGGTCATTCCGAGATGGTGACAGTCTCATTTATCTAGGAAGGCCTAGTTAAGGCT
>VHZZ01009017.1:8103-28088 GCA_009801015.1 Silene noctiflora
TGTTTAAGAAAAATGGAGGTAGATACAAGGAGGCGTCCCTTTTGCCATTTTCTTTCATTTGATTTTCCATTTGCTGCTATCAATAGAAATAATTGATCTATTTTTTCTTTTCTTTTTTTTCTTTTTTTTTGGGATTTCTCATCTCTCTAGAATTTAAGAGAGAAGAGTCCACCAAGTGACCTCAAGGGATGTTTCATTTAGTCGAGCCGAGCCTTGCTTTGCTTGGTTTGTGCTTATGAAGCAAAACTCGAGCTCAATCTGATCTCGAGCTCACCCGAGATTGAAATCTGAGCTCGTTATCAAGCTTGTGAGTTTAAACCCAAGCTCGAGAGTTTGATAATTGAATTTTTTTTTCTGTCAATATTTTTCATAATAGGTTTGAAAGTTTACATATAAAAAATATTGGCAAATCAATCAAAACATTTGAAATGGTGATATAAAGATATAATCATGATAAAATATTTTAAAAAATAAGAGCAATATATTATCTAATTACATAGTTCGAGCCGAGCTAACAATAGCTCGGCGTGACTCTTTAAGTTTTTGAGTCGAAGCCGAATTAGAGTCAAGCTTTGATCGGACCAAGCTCGAACTACTCGCGAAGGGTCTTGTCACGTAATCACCACGTGCTAATAGTAAACACTATACTCCGTATAAGGTTGAACAACAATAAGCATCTCAAATTCCCAATCATATTGGATGAATCGGCCCGCAGGTCTCCTCCTTGTTTCCTTGTCTTGGTTCGTTCCTTTTTACTTCTCTCTTCTTCATTACCTCATGCCAATTACTTTCATAATCTTCTGTTTATTTGTTATTCTTACTGTCTGATTAATGCATGCATTTTCAACTATGTTTATATTGCACTTATTTCAAACTTTATCCTTCTACTTGTAATTATACTGCGAGCTCTATGATTTGATCTGGGTTTTCTGTTATTTGATCATTTTGTTCTTTTTCTGCCTAAATTTTACCTCAAGATTCCACCTTTCTGGGTTTTTTAGTCAGATTGATGTCTGTTTTCCGATCACATTGTTACGAGGCTGAATCGATGATTTATGATGCTAATTTAGGTAATTACTGAGTTGTTTTTATACTCTTAAATCTTATGGGTTGAACACATTTTGTATGATTAATGTAGCTCTGACTCTGATTGGACCTTTTGCCATTTCACTCTTTCTCGTTAGTCGTTACCAATTGGGTTTTGACAAATTGTGGCGGAGCCATCATTCCAAGTTAGGCGTTCAGAACAATTATTGAAAATTAAAAGTGGTACTAATGTCAGTATGCCACTGGCAAAATAACTCGTGCCACCAAGTTTTTATTCTTTATGTGGTATATCATGTAGTGGCAGAGGGTCTTTGACAGTGGCAATAGGAGTGCCCGAATTTTAGGGTGTCAAGCTAGTAAATCCAGTAGAATAATTTAGAGAAAAATACAAAAAATTAACTATAAAGTTGATGTTTTTTTCATTACCGGGAACAGAATTTGATAAATGAATCAAGAAGAAAAAAGTGTTGGTTGATGATTAGATGCGGAAGGAGTTTTCCTGGCTTCTGTGTATTAAGTAATGGTAGGAATTGCTCAACAACAATGAACTCGGAGTTGGAGTAAGACTATGGGATCTGTTTTAAGTTGGAGTGAGTGGAATGGCCGGCGTTGTTCTCGTCTCTCGGATACCAATTGTATTGTCGCAATGTTTAAGATTCTTGTTTCTGAAAAATGTTGTGAAGGTTTTGCTAAGAGTTGGGATTGTTTTTGTGCTCGACTTTGAGTAACTCGTGCCAACTAGATATCAACAACTTTGGAAACTCATCAGTAGTCAAATGGGAATTTGAAAGGCAGTTTGAGTCATGAGCAAGGAAAGTTCAGCTACCTTGACATGATGTTTTTTTTTTTGCAAAATTTCCAAGCTAATCACGGTTTGTGCAATTTGATTTGTGTGAACTGAGAAGTATTCAACATAAGTAGATATCTTTGGACAGTTAGCAGAATGTTGCACTTATAGAAACAGAATTACTTTTTTCACATACGGACTTTACTTTTTCACATACATTTTTTCATTAACTTTCCATCTAATACCGTTCTTGCCTCAAACCCAAGCAAATTAATCTTGTATATCTCGATCTTCCTAAAATCGATCGAATCTAACTATTCCGAATACTTGAATTATGGATCGTAATTCTTCAATTAATGAAATAATTTACTTGTTTATCAATTATTAATATTATTTGTTGAGTTTTATTTAACTAATCACGTTTTATTCGTCTGTTAAAGGATGAAACTAGAGTTTGTTGAATTTTATTTAATTAATCAGATTAGAGTTGGTGGTGGTTCGTGGTGGCTGGCGCGGTTGATGGTGCAATTTTGTGATGGCTGGAGACAGAAGAGAAGTGTTGCGAGTAATTAGTGTAACTAATTATTCTAGGATTCTTGGTACCTGCCTTTTCTTTTCCTCATCAGTTGGCCATTGATGTTCGGGGACAAGAACATGCTTCTTGATATTAACCAATATCTCTGCCTCGTGGAGAACTTCCACATGAATCTTTGAAGAGATTTAACTAATACAAGTCTTCGAACACAGGGATAAGTTCCTTTGAATTTTGTACAGTCTAGTTATCTCCTCATCTGAAGTCGCCGTAATACCTTAAAATGGTGAGAACTTGAGAGAGTTTAAGGTTGTGGGGAAGAAGAGAGAAGAGAGATTAACTAAGTTAAACTGAGAAGTTCATGGGGTGCGAGAGGGACACGAGAAAAAATAACAAGGACAAAATTGTAAAAAGCGTTTGTGAAAGAGTAAAATGCGTATGTGAAAAAGTACGACCCTATAGAAATTGTTGAGACATACAATCAATAAGGGTTTAGACTTTAGATTAAATAAGCTAGTGTTGAATAGTGGGTAAATAGAGCGGTCTTATAAAACAGTATAATGTGAGTGAGACCCTCTTGTTTGTGAATTTCGTGATCTTTGTATGACCAAGTAGATGCCTTAGGGTCAATGATTCAATGAAGTACTACTATGATTTTTCTGACTTGTGAGAACCTGAGAGAGTTCAATCTTCTGACTTATGTGAACCTTCTGGACTTCAACTGTATATCTCAGCAAGTCAGCATTCTCTTGTCTTCTCTTGTCATGAGTTAGACGTATCACTTAACTTTTTCATGCCTTTCTTTATGGTTCACTTCCTATTTTGGTACATTATCAATATCAAGTACCACTGGTTTAGACGAGAAAAGTGTTCTTTAGTTGAGAGCAGGAGCTTAAAAGTATCATCGAAGATCCAGAGTTTGACCCTCATAGGTTGTGAGGCTCTCCATTGTATCATCGAAGATCGTATTGCTCTTCCTCTTTTAATTCCTCTTTCACCTTGAAAATGATTGATGTTCATCTGTTCGACAAACATACCCCTATTTTTTGTTCCTTATAAATGATTGTTATTTATGGAACACTTTGCAACATTTGTCATGGGTATAGATTATTATACAACTGGGTATTGAGCAAGCTGTGAGTCTCACATGTTCCTAGAGTTTTCATTGCTTGGCTTTTGAGATTTTCGAGTTTGCTTATATATTATATACTGCAACCTTAATGCATGTGGTTGATTCTTTGAATATAGTGTGGTGATGCTTTCAGTTTATTACGGTCAATGTTTAAAAATATTAAGCTGAAATTGGAGGCCAATCCTATTTTCTGCAATTCACTATTAACTTATTAAGATAAAACCATAAAAGAGAAGCCTAAAATTTTTGTAGACATGTACGACTATTATGGATTAATAGCATGTATTCCAACTGTACACGTAAATAATTTCTCCTTAATTAGGCTAACCTCCTTGCACCATTGTAATTTGGTTACATGTGTGTTATTGGAGCTTCTCTTAGTTAGGCTAACCTCCTTATTTAACTTAAATGTGTTTTATTTTGCATGTTTTTTATTCGAATTTTATATATGAACTAGTTAGTACTGTTAAATGTGTGGTTGTGCTTCCTTCTATTGTAAAGCAGTAGCCCTTCAATGGAGTTCTCAACACAATTTTCATCTTGGGTCATAGGGAAACAACTTATTTGTGTTGCTAACACAAGGGTAAGACTGCGTACATCCGACCCTCCCTTACCCCGTAATTTGTGGGAGCCATTGAGGCACCTGGGTAATGTTGTTTTTGTTGTTGGTGTGTTATTGGAGCTCAGCTGAGAATTTAGTATGCTCTCCAGTGGAATTGCGAGAAAATTTTCTGTCAAATTTCATGTGTTCTTTTTATTTACAAGAAAAAATTTCTGTCAAATTGCTACTCAATAATCCTTGTTATTTGTTCTTCTTTTTGCAATTTAATTATTTAATGCGTCAAGATTCAAAAACTTTTCTGTCTTGATTATGTGGCTTAACTGGTTTCAGCTTCTCTTTGCACCAATATAATTATTGCTAAAAGATGGTTCATTTCATTTTTCGGTAAAACACACTCTACTAAAGAACTATACCTTTTTCTTAGTGATCATTCATGTAGATACAAACCTGGCAAACAGGTTACGGGTTACTAGGGGGTCATGTCATTTGATGTGCATAGTTACGGAGTCAGTTTGAGTTATGTCATTGTTGGTCGTGTTTTAGATAGGTCAATTCAAGTTTGAGTTTTCTTTTTGGGTTGGGTCAGCTAGTGTCATATTATTCGGGTAGGTTATGCGCCGTCCAATAGCATACCACTATTAATTTGGAATGCCATGATACCTACTTTGTCCATTGTCAAAAATGGTCTGATGATGTTTAAATGTTTCATTTTCCAGATCTTAAGATGTTGAAGTAAAATTTTGCATTTGGGGCATAAACTACTTGCAATCGGTCAGTCAATAGAGTGACTCAAATTATGGAGATCTTCAATTACACAGCTGGCCGACAGTTATCTCAAATGTTCCTCGCAACTTTCTTCTTTCATATTTCTGAATTCTTTCTAGCTGTTGCTATTCACGGGAAGAAGAATGTGACACTCAGTTCTTTGTTGATAAGTAAGCACTACATTGCTGCCATGCTTTTCTCAATACTAGAATACTTGGGTGAATACTTTTTCCATCCCGGACTAAAGGAATATTGGTGGATAAGCAACTTTGGCCTTGCTCTTGTTGTGATTGGTGAAATTATACGCAAAATGGCAATTGTTACTGCTGGACGGTCCTTCACCCATCTCATCAAAGTCCGACATGAAGAGCATCATATACTTGTAACCCATGGTATCTATGCTTTGGTTCGGCATCCGAGTTACTTGGGTTTTTGGGTTTGGTCAATTGGCACTCAGATTATGCTGTTGAACCCGATATCGACAATTGCATTTGCTGTAGTAGTTTGGCGCTTCTTTGCCGGAAGAATACCGTATGAAGAGGCTTACTTGAGGCGTTTTTTCGGGAATGAATATGGTGAATATGGACAAAGGGTCCCTTCAGGTATACCGTTGGTCAAATAGCCGACTCAAATGGTGGCTGATCTGACTGACTACTCTGAGGTTTCGATCTTAGATCAGCGGATATAATTTTTAAGGACAGGAGCTGAGGCTTTGACATTTTTGTAAGGATGATAATTGAGCGATCGACAATTTATCGGGTGTTCTCATACGAAGCAGTCTTATGATCAGACTACCGTAAGATGAAAGTTATGGGGTCGTTTTATCTTGATTTGAGTGTTACTTGAACCAAGTTAGTCTCACATTGTATGATTACGAGTCTATGAGACCGTTTTGCAGGAGACTAATAAGAAACACACTGTAGTCTCGGTAGCATAAAGGCCTTTGATTTTCTGGTTCCAGAACGTTTGTGTAAACATTTTATTGACACTTGAAATAATATTTATGAAATCATCCTAGTTGAGCTTTGGGAGTTCTTACCTTTTCTTGGTTGTAGAATTAATCTTCCTCGCCTCATTTACCGATATTCTGAATACCGGTTGGACATCATGGCATCCTTATTTACCACTTTTAACAACCTCAAACTATGATAAGTACATCCTTCATTGAGCATTAGTGATGGTGGTGAGTTCATCGATTGTTGGGTAAGTTTGTAGGTTCATCGGTTGATAAAATGTAAATGAGCGGATTAATGAGTAATTAGTTTGGTTAACTAGAATCAAATAAGTTAACATTAATAATCTATAAGATCGTGGTAAACACTAATATTTATACTTTGGAGTACACCGTATAATTTCCAAAATAAAAAATAAAAAAAATTACCACACCGAAAAGTGAAAAATTCAAAAAGATACCATGAAATATCCATTTGAAGAATATAAATACTTGTGTGACCCAAGTTACACAAGCTTATTGTTAAATAAGTTTAATATCAAAATAAAACCGGCTTACATAATACTCCGAATAAATGTTGTGAAACATTCGTATATTACAAGACCGGCTCATAAAAATAGTAATACGAGAGTAACCCAACATGGTTTAAAAAGCCCAAATTTAAATTTGGAAAAGTAAACAGTTTATCCAACTCAAACACAATCCAGTAACAAATAAATAGAGTAAGTCCGAGTTTTAGGGTTTCATCATCAATTTACAATTCATCTGAAGAAGAATCAGCCGACATTTGCACAAACAAAAAGATGATTTACGACGTGAATTCTCCACTTTTCCGATCATTTCTCAGCCAAAAGGGTGGTGCTTCTGACAAGAGGTTTACATTTCTTCATTTTCTTTCTTATATTTTCTTTATATCATTACCAATTTTAGATTTATATTGAAAATATTGTTTTTTGTGAAACTTATTCCATTATTTTTATGGTCTATGTTGATTTATGTTTTTTTCTATGTATTTGATTCAACATCACTTTTTTTTTTTTTTAAAAGTATGGTGTTATTGGTTGAAATTTTATACGAAACAAATTGGGTTTTAATGGTTTGAGTTTGGTTTATTTGTTTGTTGGTCTTGTATAAAGTGGTTTTATAGCTGTAAGAATTAGTGTAAAACTGCTTTACACAAGAATTTACATTGAGCAAGATTTAGGTACCTTTATGTTGATAGGAGTTAATGAGGGTGTAGAATTAATGTAAAACGGCTTTACACAGGAATTTTCATTCGCCAAGATTTAGGTACCTGTATGTTTGTGGGAGTTTATGGGGTGTAGGATTAGTATAAAATCGCTTTACACAAGAATTTGCATTCCGTAAGATGTACTGTATGTTGATGGGAGTTGATGACAGGGTCAGATAGCATATCTTCTTATGCTGTTAAGGATTTACTTAGGATTTAAAACCATTTTTTGTATGGCCTTTGACAAATTGGCAATGTGCTGTGATCGTGAAACACGGGTTTTATAAATTTTAGGAGAGGTGAAAGGGTATTTATGTATATCATGTTTCAGGTTGTCAGTTGCTCAAAGTCTCAAACAGGAGAATGAGTTATTGTGCTGGAGGTTGTTATTTGATTAGCACTAAGATGGAGTAGTGGTAGTGAAAGCAATAAGCATAGATACTTATGCATGGATGTCATAAACATGGATAGTTTGTGATGCCATTTTATGTTGACTTCCCATGTAAATGATGTTTAACGTATGCGTAGTATGTGAAACTGGTGTTTTAAGTAAAGATCAAAGGGAGTCGTTCTCTATTACAGTATATGACATGGGTGCTTGTGGATATGTTTGCTATGTGTCGGCTTCTTTCACTGTTTTTCTTAGACCATAGATGTTTCCATGTCTGACTGACTGAGGGTCGCTGATATTTGACCACAGTTCAGGAAAATTGATCCTCCCATCAATTTATACTCTCCCCATTTGACTTCTATTGTTAAACAATGTCAATGTCAATGTCGAAGAATATTTTCTTACAATATGCAATTGCGTTGGTTGGAATCTAGATTTCCACTGCTAGGCAACTCATATAGAATATAGATGCATTAGATGTTGGAGCTTAATGTCACTCATATAGAATATAGATGCATTAGATGTTGGAGCTTAATGTAATTGGGTATAGCAGTTTTAACTCAATTTGGAACCTGGCTTTATACCTTTTTTCCAGGTCCGCATGCAAAAATTACTTTTTAACTAGTGTAGAGGCTTAAATTGGACATCCTCTTCCCTGGTTTCTATACTTGATACTTAATAGTTACTCTTCCAATTCACTGGAGTTACCACATTTCAAATGACACAACTACTTAGGACGAGTGAGGTCAAATCTGAATTTAGATATTGCTGGCTCATAGTGTAGTGGATGTTTTGAATGTGTGGAGTGTGAGGACTTTCTAATATTGGAAAATCTGCCCGTGTTTCAGGAAAACAGAGGAGCAGAAGCCAAAGGATCAGAGGTTTAAAGCAAGCGAGAACAAGCCTGTGATGAATGAGTGATGCTTGAGCTTGCTTCATGAATTATTGTAGATGTTGGTACCATGTTCTTTTTTTTGTTTAGAGCTAAAATTTGGTATTAGAAACCATGTAGACTTTCATCGTGTTGCGACAATCTCTTTTGTATGCCAGGTTTGAGCTTTGTGAAAGTTTAAGAGTATTATTATGCGGTATTGCGCTCTCTGTTAATCTCCATCTTTAAAACTGAATGCAATTCTCTGCTGACATCAGTTAAATGAGTCTGAATACTTATTCCGAAATTTTTCGACTCAAATCATTTGACTTAGATACAGATCTTGGTTGGGTTTTCCGATGTAGATTAATTCAGAGTTCATTGACACATAAATATAGATAACTTTTTCCTTGCACGACTGGAGATTTGAAGAGGTAGAGATTTTTTATGGCTTTGTATCTTGGCTTTTGACTATATATTTTCTTGCCTTTGATCAATAGACTGTTGAGATTTGTTATGGCTTATGGTAAAGTTAGCTAGTTATTTGTCTAAGAATAGACGATTGCGGATAGCGAAGGGCGGAAGGGCTGATATGTGTACAACGTTCACTAAGTAGAACGGATTATTGAGGTGTTCATGTGTTTTTTTTTTCACAATGACACGAACTAACGAAATGAGAAAGTTCTATGGGCGAGGGTAAGGACAAAACTAAATGGATATACTTATGACATGCGATAAATTGAGATTAAAATAAAATGAAGTTAGTTACAATACAAACCTCGAGATACCAGAGTTCTGTAAACTACTGGAAAGCCAACTAACCGAACAAATGTTACATGAGTATGAAACGGAAAAAGTACGATGACTCTTCTTGTAAGGAGTATGATAAAATTAGTCAAAATAGAATAAGTCTATCCCTTTTCTTTTAGCCCTCTCAGGTGCTTCAATTTCCTTAGTGTACCTGCAAGGACAGAGGAAAGTCGACAGAGACTGAAGATCTTTTCTTCGTACGAATATTGGTTTCGGTCACATGACTTCAACGGTAGGAATACGTTATCCTTGAATTTACCTTATTCATATTTAGAGGTGGGAATCGGGTAAGTCAGAGTCTGGTTTGCGTCGAGTCATCGGTTCGGGTCGTTATCAAGTCGGGTCATTTCAGGTCAAATGATGTTTGGGTCGGGCATTATCGGGTTTGGTTACTTTATTGTATTAATGCAATTTTTTATCATTAAATTTGAATTTTAATCATTAGTTGATTTAATTACTTCATTTTTATGTCAAATATATTAATCTTAACACTCGATCAACAATATTAAGCTTAATAATTGTCGGGTCATCAATTAAATTGGGTCGATCGCGTACTGGATCAATATCGTGTTGGGTTGAGTTCGGGTCACTGATCATCGGGTCAAGTCGATTTCGGTTTGCAGAATTCTCGGGTTCTATCGGATCAGGTCAGATTTGCTAGTTCTATAATCATATTCCATTCATTGTTAACCCTGTTGCAGACTAACGTGGGGGTAATAACAAAAGTCCCATCAAAATCACGTACAAGCTAAAGTTGAATGTGGAGAATGAAATGGTGAATGCAAGTGGTTTCAAATCACGTACAAGTTAAAAGTTGAATGTCGAAGATGGCGGAGGCGTAATACTTAAGGGACATATTTCAACCAACTGGTTACTGGTGTAGTGACCGAAGATGGCGATAAGATGGAACTGGGTCCATCAACTCATCAAGTCAAGGACTATTAAGGCCAACTAAAAGGGTACACCAATTAGGATCTACTTTCACCTTTGCGCCTTTGCTACTTCATTAGATTTAACATTTCCATGTGCTTAGTTGCTTACTTCTTCTCTTAGATAGTGGCGAATCTTGGAACAGATCACAAGTGCGATTGAGGTTAAACTATAAACTTTGTGACTGAATTTTTAAGATAAATGATTGAGCAGGGGGAGCGGATAATAATTTTTAACTAAAATCTTCGGCTGCTTAGATCCGAATCCTTCTTCTCCCAAAGTCCACTTCTCTACAAAACTAGTACACTACCAAACACGGAGTACCATTTGTTTACCAAGTCTGTCTAATCAACATGCATTATGAGACACCGTTTCTTTAAAGATTTTGTGATGAGCTTATGACCCCATGTTTTAAGTATTGCAATATTTTACTACTCCATCTAAAATAAATAAATAAATATTAAATTCATTCACCAAAGAATAAAGAGCACTTTCCTTCTGTCAACAATATACAAGAGTGGTTGTGTGAAGATTCCAGTCACGAGGTAACATAAGGTTAGCAATATACTCCAAAACTTTTTTTTTTTTTTTTTTTTTTTTTTTTTGACAGATGTAAAAAGTAATATACTCCAAAACTAAAGAGCTCTTTTGAGTGAGGATCATATTTGATTGCTGTCATTCTGTCATTATTACCTTTTTTTTTTTAGCAAATATGTAAAAAAGACAATCTGCTTATTTTTTTTTTTTTACAACAACAAACTGAGATTAAACTAAATAAAAGTCACTTACAGAACAAACCTCAGAGTACCAGAGTCTCTTAAACTACTAGAATACCAACTAACCGAACTAAAAGTCCATGATAGTTACTAGAGTTGTCAAACTTGACCCAACCTCCACACGCTTGACCTGACCGGTCCAAAAACTAACCCAATAAAAACCGAAAACTAGCAACCCAAAACCTATTCAACTCAACACTCCATAGGACCCATTGACCAAGACCTTATTCTGAAGCCGACCTGACCCGACTCGATATTGACCCGATAAAATTAATGACTCGACAATTATTAAGCTTAATGTTAATCAAAATGAAAGAGACTTAGGGTAAGATTATCAGTAAGACCCTTCCAAAGCTTAAGACTCTGCCACATCAACTTTTCACTAACTTTTATTATTTCTTTATTGTTCAGACTCACCTCACACTTTATACATTATCCGTCAGACTCACCTCAGACTCTACTTTTCTACTTTCCACTTCACTTACTTTTTTTTTTTTCAAAAAAAATAGCCACATCGTATCCATTAATTGAATACTTTTCACTCATGGTAGGGTCAAGACTCACCTAAAGTCTGAAGTTGAGTTTTGGATTTCCAAGACTCAACTTAAGACTTTGTCAAGACTTTTGTAGATTATTGGTAGTCTTGAGTGAGTCTTGTCTTTAGACTTACCAAAGTATTGTCTCGACTATCAATAATCTTACCCTAGTGTTTACTTGTTTGACTTAATACCAAACTAAATTAATCAAAATAATGGTCGAAATCTAAATTTAATGGTAAAAAATTGAAATAATGTGATAAATTACCTAGATGCGATAATGACCTGACTTGACACATCAATTGAGCCAAAATGACCCGACACGATAACAACCTAACTCGACTGAAAAGGGTATGCTGACCTGATATGACCGGAACGCCATTCAACCCGACCCAATCAAACCCAACCTCACTAACCGGATGACCACCTCTAGCCAAACATCCCAAAAACGACAATATGTAAAGAGAAGAAATGGATCCAACATGACATAATTTGCACTAAATTATTAAAGTCTCACAGGAATCAAAAGTCACACCGTACCATAAAGTTAGTTAATAGTGACTTAACTTCTCTCTCGTGTTCCCTCCCTTCCTTTTTATCCCTCTCTCCATTCTTCACCCTTTATTCACGCCCATTTTCACTCTCAATTCCCACCTCCTTTCTTTACTCATCAAAATCTCTCCCTTTCTCCATTACCATTTTACACCAACAAAACATATCAAAAACACAGCATTACTACTATCATAAATCCATAATCAAACCCCTTCACTTTCACTCTATTTTCAACATTTGTTTCTGTTTTTCAAACAAAAATGACTCAGCTTTGCTTACCAAATAACAACAACAAATCATCTGAGTTTAGCATGCTTTGTTCTTATATTATGTCTCATCCATTATACTTTTCGTACTTAATCTTCTTCTCTCCTTACTTATTCAAGCTCCTTTCTTTCCTATCTCCTCTATTTTTGACAACTTTTCTCTTGTTTTTATCTCTTGTTACCACTCTAATTCCTCTACATTCTATCATAAACTCCAAAGATAGTTTCTTTCTTGCAGCTTACACCACTCTCATAGAGAATTTCAGGCCGAGTTTCGACAACAACGACGATAATGACGAGAAATTGGAAGAGTTTGAGGCTTACAAGGTTGTCTTCGATGTCCCCATAATTGAGCTAAATGAAGCAAACCCAGATGAGGATATCAAGTTTGGAGAAAACCCATTTGAGGAAATGTGTCAATTCGATGAAAAAATCGTTGACCGGGTTGAAAGTTTGACTTTGGTACATGAAACAGGGGACACAAGTCCAGAGAAATTGGGAGGTGAAAAAGAGAAGATTCAAGAGGTAATTGTAGAAAATGTTGGATCCGAGGTAAATGAGGTTAAGAAAACAGTAAAGTTGAGTTCTTTGAAGGTGAAAAATGGTGAAAAGTTGAGTGAGGCATTTCCTCAAACAGTTGGTGTGCAGCAAAATTTAGCGGGTTTCGGGTCAATGAGGAAGGAGAAAGAATGGAGGAGAACATTGGCATGTAAGTTATTCGAAGAAAGGCATAATTGGAGTAATAATAGTAGGATTAATAGTGTAAATGAGGAAAATGGTGAAGAAGGTATGGATTTGTTATGGGAAACTAATGAAACAATTGAGATAAATCAAGGGAAATTGAATTTAAAAGAGAATAATAATATTATTATTAATAATATTAAGGAAGGAAGAAATAAAAGAGGGAATAATAATAATAATAAAATTGAAGATTTGATGAAAATAGAAAAGGGGGAAGAAAGTGAAGAAAGTGAAGAATATGATGAAATTGGGAAAATATGTTGTTTGCAAGCATTGAAATTATCAGCTGGGAAAATGAATTTAAGCATGGGTAAACCTAATTTGCTTAAATTTTCTAAGGCTTTCAAAGGTATTGGATGGTTGCATAACCATGTCAAAAAGAAGGGGAATAAGGGGTGCAAATAACTTCTTTTATATTGTTTTTGTAAAATTATTTTGTAATTTTGTATGATTAATGTAATTTTTACTTTTTTTTTTTTTTTTTTTTTCTACGAGTGTCGATTTCTAGGAGTAATAATATTAGGAACGGTATGGTAAGACCGACTCTTTGTATGTAACACCTTAAAGGTGATGGTAAGACCGTCTCTTTGTAATTTTATGAGTATAATATAGTGACTTTGTCAACTTAAGATTTATATTATTTTTCAGATGCATCACAATTATTTTTAAGGTATAAAAAAAAAAACGTAACAATTAATCAATACCCGAAAATTTGTGATGTTTAAAAAGAATTTGAAAAAGATAGAAAGTAAGGGGCTCTTCGGTTTGGGAATTTGAGAAAAAGGGTAAAAGAATCAAAGTTAATGATTTCCTTTGTTTTTATTTGTTTGACACTATCAAACGGAATGAAATATCTTCCCTTACCACCATATGCTTCTAATTCCTTACCCCACGCCCCTAAGGGAATGAGTTCGCTTTCCCCATTACCACAACTCCATACATTGCCAAGTAGTGATGGAGCTAGGGGGGCTAGCAGGGGCGATCGCCCCTTTTAACAGTTGAATTTTTTGAAATTTTTATTTAAATTTTTCGATTTTTTTCGAGTGTGTCTTATATTATTACACATCCGCGCCACCCCCCGAAGCTCAAATCCTGGCTCCATCACTGCTGCCAAAACCAAAACCAAGACCAACACCAACTTTCACCTCACCACCACCACCATGTCCAAGCCATGTCATCGGCGCCGACCAATCTCTCCCGCTCTCTTCCCACCCCACCGGACCCACCTTCTTGGCTGCCACCCATCTATTCCCTTTATTTTTATTTGTTTAACACAATTATTGTTTGTATGGGCCTTAGTGGTTGTTATAACTTACTCCCTCCGTCCCGGTCATTTGTTGTCCTTTTTCATTTTGGGGTGTCTCAGTTATTTGTTGTCCTTTCTATTTTAGGATTGYATTTGATGAGTAATTTGATYTTTCAYCTTCAATTTAGTCCACTTGTCATGTTATAATTGGCTCCCTCCTCTTTCCTTGGTCTTTGTGCCAAAACCAAAGGACAACAAATGACCGGGACGGAGGGAGTATAATGGCGGTGATGGGTTTTCGAATGGTGGGAAGAGAAGTCAGGCATTGTGTCGTCAATGGTGTGTCGTTAACGGAGGCATGTTGTTGGCGCCGGCGGTTCTTAATGGTGCGAGATGGTATTGATAGTAGATGGTTGGTGGTGGTGAATAAATAGATGGATGATGGTTATTATTAGCATTAGCGAGCCTATTCTTTTTCTAATTCTAACCAAACAAGAGGAAAATTATGGGTAAATCCATTTCCCCTCCTTTCCCTTTCCTAGTTTCATTCCCTTTCTCTTTGACGAACTAAACGCCCTATTAGTGTATACAAAGGTGCTACACAAATAGGACTATACATCCAGATGCATATGATTATCATACATCTAATACAAATTTAATTGAGCTTATATGCAATTTTTTAATTGAAGGTGTTGGCCAAACACAAATCTTGTTTGAGACGGACGTATCCATATTAAAATAATACTACATCCTAGTCTCTGTCCTTTCCTTTTTTGGTAAGTTTTGTGTGGTCAAATTCAGTTTAGTGTTGGTTCCCCTTTCCTTTTTTAGTAAGTTTTGTGTGGTCCAAATTCAATTCCATGTGGGGTAGAGTGTTTTGTGTGTTCTAAATTCATTTCCTTAATTAATAAAACAAGTAATTAATAAAACAAGTAAAATAGTTAAGATAAAAAGTAGAATTTCAAATTGAAATAAGATGAAAAGAAGAATGCTAGGAGAAACTTTTAACTCATCAACCTACTAGTAAAATTGAAATAAGATGAAAAGAAGAATGGGTTATTTCACGAGAATAATCCAAACTAAGCCTCCTCTTCTCATATTAATCCCAATTAATGTTTAACTGAAAATAATCTTATCTATTCCACCATTTAACTTATATTGAGCTCGTGTCATAATTGACCTGATATACCGGGTTTCTCAACAGGTGATAAATAGTATGGGCCCGCTTTTTTTTTTTTTTTCTATTTTTCCTAATTCCTTCTCCAATTTTTCTTCTTCCTTTTGGATAATAATATTAATAATAATCATCATYATCATTATCATGAAACAAATCTGTATAACACCATCAAACCAACCTCTGCCAGAGCCACTAATAATTTGGATAGAGAAAGAGCACGGCGAAGGTAAGTGGCGGTTGGAGAAGGAGGACGACGGAGCCGCAGAGGTATGTTGATGGAGAGAGGAAACGGAATGGCGCATCCCTAGGCTTAAACTAAAACGATGTCGCATCATCCTGCCTCCTTCTCTCACTGGTGCCACCGTGCACGGCGGAACTTGACCCGACTTCAACGATTCCTCACCGTAAAGATCATAGATCTGAAACGTCATAAACTTTGTGGTGTGTTTGGAAACCCARATTTCACTCAAATCCACTGTTTGGCTTCTAGAATATTTGCATCTGAAAATAATTTGGATTCGACCTTTGCATTTGAAAATAATTTGGATTGGACACAAATCTCAACCTAATGTATTTCAGTCCATTTGAAATACGACCCCTACCCTTGTCATTTTCAAATCTCAGTCTCTCTTTGTAAATTATTTATCCTCAAGTACTGTCTGCCTCCATTTTTGGTTGTGTGAATGCACGCGATTGGGTGGTTTTGTTTGATTTGGGGGGGAAATTGTGGGAGATTGTTGGGTGCTAAAAGTAGTGAGTCGGTTCTGGCATAACCTGCAATCGGCGGCATCCCGGCGGTGGTGGGTTAGTTCGGTGGTTGGTGTGCGGCGGGGTGGATAAGTTTCAGTTTCGTACTACCTTGGTCCCTTTGATTGAATTGGTGACCAAGTTTTATTTTTGGTGAGATAAAGGGGATGATTATTGAAGATGATAAGTTTAGGTTGACTAATTAGGATTRTATATAGTCAAGGGAAACCGGTTGTCTAGGTTTCCCTTYCATGGGTTCAACGTAAGTTAAATGATGTAATAGTTAAGATTATTCCCAGTTAAACCGTAGTTGAGATTAATATGAGAAGGAGGGGCTTAGTTTGGATTATTCCTGTGAAATAACCCAAAGAAGAATGCTAGAAGAAACTTTTAACTCATCAACCTACTGGTAAATATTTAATCTGTTTTATACTTGAAACGAATATAGTCATATTTAATCTGTTTTATACTTAAAACGAATATAGTCGTAAGGTAGACAAGTGTTAGTCAAAAGGTGTATGGTTAATTTTGTTCCAATTTGTCTTGAATCTTGACGATCCATGGGTTTTTAATCATACAAAGTGTTTGCCACTTTGCTAATCGGCAAATGCAATCATAACAAAAGGTGAAGTTATCATGACATTACTATTTACTGCTACTACCATTCAATTGAAGGAAAATTACGAGTGCCCGTTAGGCGTTAGCCTTTGTTGCTAACTTTATCAAAAGATAGTTCGTTAATCTTCTTTTATCATTTGCTTTGTAATAGTAATTTCCATCGAGAAAATCCTCTTTTCAACAATTCAGGTAGTCCCCTCATCCGGTGTCCGACTTTACAAATATTTTAACAAGTCGAATGAAGACCATCCATATGTAGCTCGATCACTAGTTGTAAAGCTGAATGTTGACGTTAATACAACAACACTGAGTAAAATGCTAGTAAACATAAATATATTATTGGAACGGAATTGTAGCATTATTCTAATAACATTAGGTGAAGCTTCACCATAAAAACACACTGAAAACTTAATTAAATCCCTAATTTTAAACCAAATTAAAAACATAATTGAAATACCTAATTGACTAATGTAAATGGTGAACTTCAGTTTTTGTTGACCAATTCAAGTGCCTCAGCCATACTTGGAAGAGCCGGGATAGCACCCTTTTGAGTTGTTGCTAGTGCTCCACATGCATTTGCCAATGTCAGTGCCTCTACCAGCTTACTCTCATCCTGTATATTCAAATTTTAATAAATTATTATCACAATATTTTATAAAATTAGTGTCGAAATTAATTATATTAACAAAAATAAATGTTAAATTAAAAAAAATATATAGATACCTCCAAGAGTGAGGGATTGTTGGCAAGGGAATAAAGGAAGGACCCAACATACGCATCTCCGGCTCCTGTCGTGTCTACCGTTGCCACAGAGAACCCTTTTACCGATCCTTTGAATTTCTGCAAAATTTTATTCAATTTGTAATCCAATAATCAAAAATTTTACGTTAAGATAATAACATAGTGGTATCAAGTCTCTAGGGACATTTAGAAATACTATTTTTGGCGTACGATATTTAATAATATGAATGGAGATTGAAGAACAAACCTTAGAGAAATATCTGCAGCCCTTTTCACCATCAGTAACCATGAGTAGCTTAAGATTATCATGCCATAGAGACATGACAACTTGTTCATTGTAAGGATCTTGTTGTGTTAGAAAAGCAACCTCTTCATCACTTACCTATATATATATATATATAACAAATTAAATTAGAATCTAGTATTAGTATAATTGTTAAAATAAAAGTTACAAACGTTATTGAAAATCGAGTATGAACACAAACCTTAATAATATCCGCATGATTCCAAATGCTATTAATACCATCCCTAGCATCTTGAGCGGAAGGCCACAGAGGAAGCCTGACATTAGGGTCGTAAGAAAGAATAGCACCAGCTTCCTTGGCTAAGCTCATCGCAGCTAAGTGAGCAGACCTGCATGGCTCGGTGATCAAGCTTATGGAGCCATAGTGGAAGATCTTGGCTTGCTTGATAAGTTGGACATTAAGCTCAGATTCTCTTAGAAGCATGTCGGCACTAGGGTTTCGGTAGAACATGAACTCTCTTTCCCCATTTGTCTTTAGAGTTACAAAGGCTAAGGCGGTTCTTGCTTCCTTGTCGAAACACACCCCTTTTGTGTTCACCCCGTTTTTGTCTAGTATGTCTACTAGCATCTTTCCAAATTCATCTTCGCCCACCTATATTAGGTACAACTTAGGGTTAATGATTTTGTTATATGAACATGAAAAAACACAATTCATATAGGTGGCAACAGTTACAGAGATATAATTTATAATACTCGTAATAGTTATTATTAATAAGCAAAAATTAATTATCCTTTATTGATCAAATTTATATTAAGATTATTTTTTTCCCGGGTATTGCATGTTTTATCGATCGCTTACCAAATATAGCATACACAAAATTTTGGTATTTAAATAAATTAAATGTAAATTGCGATAAAAACCATATAGATTATATAACCATGCCGATAAATAAATCGTAAAGCATGCATTATCAACAAAATTTTGCATAATAATACTACGAGTATGATATACAAGCTCGAGATGAATACATGAATATGCACGAAACTAATTAACGTAAAATCGAGAATATATTACCTTGCCCATGAAGGCGGATGAACCACCGAGTTTAGTAACAGCACAAGCCACATTAGCGGGTGCACCACCAGGAGCCTTGACAAACCCACGAGATTCACCCAATGAAACACCGGCTTCATCAGGAACGAAATCGATCAACATCTCTCCGAATGACACAATAGCTGGGGACTCCATTATTTCTTTTGAGTTAATTGGTATTGAATTATGGGAAACTAATAATATTGAAGAGAGAACGAGAGATTACGTGATAAGAATAAGGTGAGTTATGATGGGTAGTAAGACGTGTATTTATAGTGTTAACAACTTACATTGTACGTTGTTGATTTGTGATCAGATTCCTACTCCAAGTATTTTTTTTTTTTCAGTTATTATTGTTATCTAAATCGAATCGGATTAGAAAATTATTCCTTGATATAATATACTCCGTATATCTATATCTACATTTATCTATTTTGTGAGCAGATTCCTACTCCTAAGTATTTTTTTTTCGGTTATTATTGTTATCCAAATCGTATCGGATTAGAAGATAATTACTTGATATAATATACTCCGTATATCTATATCTATAGCTATCTATTTTGTTTATAATACTCCGTAGTGTACTTTCATTAGCCAATCAAATTAATGTTAGGATTTAAAAAATATTATCCAAAATACATACAAACGATAATTAAAAGACACCAGAGCTCTTGATATTTTCGGTTACCTAATCCCCAAGTCTTAACTAGATTAGAGTTCTGATCGATTCAATATTACAAAATTTTATTTAGATAATTAGACGATTAGACGATCCACGTAATTTTATCTTCAATCGCTATAGGATAACATCGACACTATGTTATTTGAAGTTACTTGGGAAACAAATTAGCATAAATTTATATCAGTAACTTTATTTATACTCCCTTCGATCCACATCAATGGTAACAGTTACCTAAAATGGACGATCCACACCAATGATAACAGTTACCTAAAATGGACGATCCACACCAATGGTAACATACCTTATTTGGCCTGAAAAATGATTAAATTACCCTTACATCTACTACCTATTTACAACTTTGCATCCACTCACCCACTCACCAACTACCCATTCATTTCAGGTGGCCCAATCAAAGTTTCCAACTTTACCGCTCATTTTTCCACCAACACACTATATTTAAAAAACAATATTTATAAAACTCAATACCAAACTAATTAATGTAGTAGGGTAAGGAGGTCGAACCACAGAGAGGTCAAACATTGAATACTAGTCGGTC
>VHZZ01009020.1:26880-38942 GCA_009801015.1 Silene noctiflora
GGGCACTGTGTGTTCAATTTGAAAATTTGAAAATTTGAATTTCGGGCGGAAACACGGTTTTTTAAACGGTTTTGAAGCGGTTTAAATAAAAATACAAAAAGTAAATTTCAAGTAATAAATAACAAAAATAAATTAACAAGGGCAAAAAGGTAATATTTAGGGGCGAGATGAGTAAAAGAGTGGCGATCTTTAGCAATGCCCATGAAATGCACGTATTGACTTATTAGAAATTTCTTGGAAGAGTAAAAACATTGATGAGACTGACAAGATGGACAGTAGTAAGGAATGCAGGATTGATGAGAAAACACAAACTAAATTGATTGCTACAATATATCCTTAATTACTAAAGGTAGCCCTCATTTATCTGTTTTAGCCTGACCAGCGTTGACCAAGCTCCCATCAGCCCAGGTTGTTATTTCACTAAACCTTGTTTATAGAGCCATGCTACAACCCTTTAGACCATCTCAATCTTAATCTCAATTTATTTATCTTGACCTACTTTCACCCTTCCAAATATAAAATTATAACCTAGATCATCACCCCAATCATTTTCCACTACACAACATTTCCAATTATGCTTGCTTAATTATTATATACTTTTTTTTTTTATTATTGTTTAACCTATAGAAATTGTACACCTAGAAGGTCACCAAGGTGGTCAATTTTGTTCTACAATGGTCACAAATTGACCTTTTAATTTAAAAGGTCACAAATTAACCATCAAATGTTACCAATTATGCTTGCTTAATTATATCATTATCATGACCAAGCAAGGTCATGACCTAGCAATTAACCTTGCTTGGACACGATCTTACAATACAACATCAATTTTATGATGCTTTCTACTACTCCATCAAACTAATTAACAGAATATTGTACACGAGTTTTAGATCACATAATTGAAAATTTGTACTCCTTTTATTCCGATGAGAAGTTATTTAGTTCTGTTTTGAGGTGTATTAGTCAATAGTAAGATTAGTGTGAAGCAAAATCAATCTCCCATATTTACTTGGTGTTGGTACCAAAGCAATAGATAAGTATTAATCGAGACGAATAAAGCATAAGAAGCAAATGAAATTTATTGGATGAAGTTTTTATGGATTTACAAAGATAGATATAACGCTGGGTGGATTAAATCAGAGTCACAAGTATCTAACATTTTAGCAAATGGTCTAAGTACTCCTTCGTCTCAGTCAATTGTTATCATTTGCTTTTTAGACGTTATTTATAGAGGATAACAATCTTTAAAATAATTTCTAATACATGATATAAATAATCATAAGGGATCTTGTTTGATTCGTCTTAATAAGTACATTGAAAATATTAAAGTTTTATAATTTTTACACTTACATAAGTAAAGATATCTACAAAATAAAATGAACATCGACAAATATGTAAAAGCAAATAATAACAATTGATTGGGAGTCTGGGACAGAGAGAGTAACATTTTCAAAATTATTGAACGAAATTGGATGGATACTATAATACAAATATTTGTAGTCTTGGTAAACAGGGTATTGGATTGAGTTTCGCTTCATATTTTCTTGAGTTGAAGGTAAAAATATTAGTTTAAATGTAACTTCTACTTTTCAATTTGAATGTAAAATAATTCATAATATTAGTAATAAACAAAGAATAAATGAAAACTACCTAAATATGAATGTATTGATGAGAAAATAAACATTTTTTGTTTGGATCAATTGACTAAGTTCTTATGGATTAAGATATATTCAAGTTCGGGTATCATTCGATTATTATTGAATTCGATTTCTATTTTTTATCTTATCTACTCACGACGATATACTTAACCCGTCTACCAAACTTGAGGTACGACTTGTTACAAGGTAGTCGTAGAAGAAACAAAGAAGGGGGGTTGGTTTTGGGGAAGTGTGAGATAGCGAGGAAAAAGGTGAGTAGCTGACACTGGCGGCACCGCTTAAGTTTTTATATGCTCATGTCCCTTCAACATTCTTACACCACTCCCCCCATTGGAATTGTAGGCCATTTTTTATATTCTTCCCAAAATACCCTTTTTACTTGTAATAAAACCCTTTAAATTAAGTATTTCCTTTCTTTTCTTGGAAGTATGAGACTTTGAGTGTTATATCACCTCAAAATATAAGTACTATACTAGTCTTTTAAAATAACCTACCTACCTAATTATGTGTTTTTTCTAGAATTTTGTTTGATTGTCATTACAAATTTTGTGTCCTATAAAATCTTAGGAAAGTATAGGAAAAAGGAGTAATCTTTTTGGTATAAAGAAGGAAGAATGTCAAGTGGAAAAAGAAGTGGGTTTGGAGATTGGGACAAAGCAGGTGAGACAAGATCCCAAGATGTTGGGTTGGGTTTAAGGTTACAACAACATCCTCACCAAAATGATGTCTACTCTTCTTCAGGTTATTTTGCTATCAATTTTACTCTTAAATAATCTTCTCTTTTATGCTTATTTTCATTCTTATTTGTTTAATCTTTTGATGTTATGTTCTCCAATTAGGTCAATTAGTTCCCATAATCCTTATAGGCTGACTGTCTATATGTTTCTTGCTACCTATCTTACTCCCACGGTTTGACACTTTAGTACTTCATTTTAGACCATAAATTTGAAAAATTAGCCGTATTTGACACTTCCACATATCCAATACTCGAAGCCGAGTCTGTGTAACATAGTAGGTAGGTTTAGAAAAATGTTGATGTTACTGTCATAGTTGGTTAATTCTCTTGAATTTAAGGCAATCTCATTTTTGTGCTTTTATTCGAGCTAGGTTGAATAATAGTCTGTATAATCATCATGGTTGCGACTCGAGACTTTAATATTCGATGGTGACACTAAAAGCAGAACTAGAAAACATAATTTCGAAAAATTTAGAGGTATTGATAGTAGAAATTTCGTTTTTGACGTTTCCCTGGAACAGTTAGCAATTTCGAATAATTACCCCCTTTCCCTCTGCCACATAAGTTACATTCTCGAGCTAGATCGAATCATCCTTACGATTGACAGTTGTGGGGGTAATATGTAGGAGAAGGAATGGCAGCAAAAGTAGTATTCACAGCAAACCAAAGGGAAGAACTAGAGAGACAGACAATGATATACAAATACATGATGGCATCCATACCGATTCCTCCTGAACTGATCATTCCGCTTTCCAAGTACCCTAATTTACCACCTTTACTCAACCACAATGACCACTCTAATGTTAGAAAAGGTTTGCAATTGAGGTATAGTGGTGGTGGGCGCGGGAGTGGTGTTGGTATCAATGGCGATTCAGAGCCATGGAGATGTAGAAGAACAGATGGAAAAAAGTGGAGGTGTTCAAGAGATGTAGCACCTGATCAAAAATACTGCGAGAGACATTCCCATAAAGGCCGTCCTTCAGCTCGTTCAAGAAAGCCTGTGGAATCCTCTCTTGTTTCTTCAACCTCTACCGCTACTAGTACCACTACTAGTAGTAGTAACCCTGTTGTCCTCAACCCTTTCCAACATCATCCTTATAACTATGACTCGCCGTCTTCTGTTACTCAATACAACAACCACACTTGCCTCAGGTAATTTATCTTTCCGTTTGCCATTCTTTCATTTTCGTTATAATCCTATACAGTTGTGGATGTTCTTATAATACAGTTGATGTCAACTAGTTCAACTGGTATAGTGAATGTTTAAAACTCACCTATAACAGTTACCCCCTTTGAAAACAGAGATTGAATACTGGATGATTAGTTACTTAACTACAAGAGTCTATTGTCACCTCTCGCCCCTCGGTAATCTAATCGTCTTAAGTATTGTAAAAACGTAAAGAATCTAGGAAGCAAAAGGGAGTAAAAGAAGAAAAGTAGTATAGTTTTTGATTTACCATATTCAAATTGTTCTTATCCAGTTGGGGTATTTTTGGAAGAAAAGTACTATGGTTTTTGATTTACCATATTTACTTAGTACCACATAATATCTCCTTTGTTTGTTAGTGATATTTGTTTTTGTGGTTGGGGAGTAATAGACATTAATTGTGGGTCTTCGTATTTATGGCAGCTTCCCCCACTGTCATTTGTTTTTGCTCAAGTAAATGGTTTAGGTAGCAGTAATAATAACTACTGAGTACGAGATAAAGACAAATTGCACAAATTCTATATTAAGACGGTCACACATTGTTTTTTTATAAAAATTCATTCATTTATTGCTATTAATAAAAGAATCATTTTTATACAAAAGGAATCGTTTTACCATGTAAGACCGTCTCACACAATAATTACTGGACAACTGGACAGTGTGGACATATTGAGTTTGAGTGTCTGACTCTTGAACCTTTCCCACCTTGGAAATAATTTTGTAGGTATCCTGACTGGTTCATGAAGGAGGATCATCTTGTACCATCTGCTCAAGTTTTGTACTCACAACAAATGCAACAGTTTTCTGGTGAAAATAGAGGACATTCACATGCCTCTCGTTTTAGCCCGAGAACTAGTCCTTCAGACCAAACTACCCGTCCACTCCCTCGTCCGTTTATTGATGCTTGGTCACTGGAGGATGTACACAAGGTTGCTAATACTAATCTTACCCTCCCTACTGAAGTTACCAGCAGTAGCAAGTACCCTAATCATAATTCCTCGCCAATGAATGCTAATTTGCCACTTACGTTATCCATGTCAGCCGGGTTTGACCCTAATAACGATCAAAACAGCTCCAAAGATGAGGATTCTATGACCCTCAGAGGAATCAGGTCGTCTTGGGTTAATTTGCCATCTGGTGGGCCCTTAGCTGAGGCATTGTGCCTTGGAATGTCGGGAACTACTAATGCTTGGGGAACTCATTCGGATGAGTTGGTGTCGCCGAAGGGACATAGCACTAGCTCTACCAGTACTACCATGAGTAGTAAGGGCTCTCATGCTAGCGGTGATACTGGTGGTCAAGGTTTCCATCTACGATGAAGTCAATACGACTTGTGATGTTTGACCTGTTGGACTTTTGTGATCAATGGCCAAGTTAGTGGCCCTTTTTCAACTTAGGTAGCAATGATCTCTGTTAATTTGTTGTAGGCTGAACTCTTTGATAAGATTGAAGGCAATCTCCAAGTCGCTGAAAATTTCTAAGCAATTTCGCTATTGTCATGCTATTGCTCTCAACAGCGTTGCACCTAATTTTTCCTTGAGCTAATGTGCTTACCTTTCGAGTTCTGACATTATATGACATTATGACTTAATTAAGTCATTCTCATTAAATGCGAAACGTTTTCACTAGATAGTTCACACATTCACTACGTTAAGACTTCCCAAAATGGAGAATTATACATCATGGTAGTTGTAAGAGATTGACACAATTATATTCCTGGAAGACTGGTAAACTAAACTGTAAGGATTAACAAGCCGAAGTTGTAGAAAAAGTTCAGGTAATCACAAAGCTGTCGGGCAACTTAGAAGGTTCAATACGTATAATCACCCATTCCCTTATCGTCTCTGTCGATCGACGGGCAATTTAGGTCTAACATGAATGGTTTAGGGACTTGGTAAATAAAGGAAAGAGTAGTTTGGCTACGACAACATAACCCAAGGAAAACTATGCAAGGAAAAAAAAACACTCCTTGATCTTAAGCTGAATCCAACGAACATGTCAACAAGGCTCTGATATTATTATATGAATCTAGTACGGAGTAATGTTCAGTGACCAAAAAAAGAAAAAATCTCTCTAACGCAATTGTTGTGCATAAAAAACAATTTCATTTCATTGCATTACTCATTTTACAACAGAATTACTGACCAGTATCTATACAACGGTTTAACACAGGGTTAGCTAGTCCAAAAATATAATGGTTGTAAGACGAGGAGTCTTGTCAGTTGCGTCGTTCATATGTTCTTTGCTTCACAAATAGCGTACATGACTAGTGCATATTTACAGGTTATACTGATTTTATCTTCCAAGTGTAGATGAATGTTATCAGCGTATTTTACTTAGAAAAGACAAGGACGCACCAAAGTAGCATTAACGTACCTGGAATTGCGTCCAAATTGCCTGAGAATTCTACTTTGGAATTAAATTAGATAGGGGACGACTCCAGAGTTTTGAAAATATGGAGTTGTATGCCTTGATGAATGTTGGATAGCGTCATTAAGCTAAAGCAACTCAGTGGAGATGTTTGTCTCACATATTGCCGGAAGGTCCTTGTAACATAGCTTCATCAACGTGCAGTTCAGAAATGACTGAAAGCGGAGCACTGTGACATGGAGCGAAGTAATGATCATGTCACTATGGGAACAGTGGCATTAACGTGTTTATGATCATCACCTATATAACATTTAAACAGCAGTCTCATTAGTACGTCAAACATGGGGTCAAAAAATGGGTCAAGAATTTTTTTTAACATGTTCACCCATAATATTTTCGTACTGCCTGCAAGAAAACAAATCCCAGTGTCTATACTCCCATTTCTGACAGCAAAAAATTTTAAGACCTGAACTTACTGCAGGGTGTCCAAATGTGCAAGAAAACAAATTCCTCAGAGAATACAATATTTACTAAGAGATTCACTAACCTTCTGTTTAAGCAGTTCCTGTAATTAATTTCTCTCTTTGATCCAATCTCTTGACCTTAATAACGCCAAATAAAGCTTGAAGGCCAAAAAGTGCGCAGACAATGAAAGCAGTAATAGCAGGCACCTGAAATGGGCAAGTAAATTCAATCATTTGAGTTTGATACTTTCTACAAGTTACGATGATACTGTAAAAAAATCTGAAAGGATTACTTACGCGAATTGAGTGAAGGTACAAAATTGTGGCCAAATTGATCAAGGTCCCAGCAACTATGGCCTGTTAACATAATAAATTAAATCTCTAAAAACATGATTTTAAGTTTGACCTCTTACAGTTCAGCTCTCATGGGAGTCTATTAAATCAAAAACCCATGCTGACACCGAAAAAATAAAAAAGACAAGAAACGCAGTTCACTAAGCCATTTTTCTTTCCTCCAACATATCCAAAAACCATAGAATAGTGAATCTTTTACTTTCCTGGAAATGGAAAAAATGCTAATCACACTACATATGTTGAGATAAAAAAATCATCTGAGGACTCACGCTTCCTATCGTCTTCTGAACTGCAGCTACTCGTTGGAATGCCCTCTCAGACTCCAAAGCCCTAACACGAAGCTTCAGGTCCCCCTTTTCCTGTCAGATTATTGTTGCCACGAACGTGGTAAGGTACGGAAGCAACATGAAATACTAATAATCCCTCTATCTCCTAATAATCTTCCCACTTTCATTTTGCATGGAAAACAATTTATATAATTATGTAATGAAAAGCATAGAAAACGGGACAAAGTTTAGACGAAAACCAACAGCTTTCAGTATTGAAAGAAGAAAGTTGGGAGAGAATTCGAGATGACTAAAAAAATATGGGAAAATAATTTTGAGATGGAGAGAGTAATATATGTCTCTTGAGATCATTGGAGGATGAGTACCAGCCGTTCAATAATGTCAGCGAGCTTCCCAACTCTATCTGCCTGTCTAAACAGGTTATAGAATGCACTGGATTGTCTGTCCAATCTTTTCCGGAAATCCTAAAAAGATAAAAATCAGCTTTTTAGAATATAGGAAATTACCAAGACTACGACATACTGAAAAAGGACTCAAAACTAGTAATCTAGTACCTTCAAAACAACTTCAACGCCAGCTTCACGAAATTTCAGCAATTCTAGGGCATAGCTGGAAGACAACACTAACGTGTTAGCCATAATTCCATTAATAAAATATATCGCCTCCACTGAGATCAAATGTGAAAATAGCTTAGAATAAGGGATATGAATCCACTCTTACGGTTTGGCAATTTCAGTGATATCAAACCGTGGATCAAGCCCCTTGCCAATGCCATCTAACACTGAAAATATTTGAAGATGGAGTCGTATGTTTAATTTCAATAGGCCCTACGAAATGAAATATAAAAGGTACAAGTCAATTGTCAAATACCAGAAAATGCCCTGACCACAAACGTGAAGGTAGCGGGAAATCTGAATGGTTGATCAGCAGCGATTGCCAACAAATCTTCCCCTGCATTATAATGCCGTAAAATAGTCATAATTCAGCAGATTTACACCAATTCAGTAATAGTCAGAAGATACATCAAATTTAAAAGCACAAAGTGCAGGAGTCAAAAGGCCAAAAGACGAAATGGATAGAAATTCACTATATTTTCCTTTTTGGTCGATGGATAGAAATGCACATACAAAAAACAAGGGGGTTTCAATTTTCTCAATCATCCACTAGCCTAAATAATAAATATAAGGCAGCTTAGCAATAGTATATTGCCAGTTCTACTTTCCGCTGCCTTAGCAATAGTATCATATCCAAATCTCTTCTCGCGACTAATTGAATGGACGAAACAAGGTGTGATGCAAACACAGGTATAACACGAAGCTTAAACTGAACTTATAACTTAGCATGCATGACAGCTGAGAATAACAAAATGTCATCCAGACCCTATTCATAAGTCACAATTGACCCCTCTGATATTTTTGGACAACACTGACAGTGCAAGTTAAGAAAAAGAGCTCCAGTTAGCTCTTTTAGAGCTGGAAAAAACAAGTCTACATACAACTCAAGTTGACGGTCTTATAGACGATATTTTATTGCTACACTTGAATTGTACCTATAGCAGCTAGTCGTTGCTTTTTCTTCTCGAGTTTCTCCTCCTTGCTCAATTGCTTTTTGAATCCAAGTTCTGCTTCTGCTTTTTCTCTCTCTCGCCTTTGTGCTGCAAGACGCTCCTCAAAACTGCATAAGAAGAGTTGATGGGTGTCATAGAGTCACTCTGATAAAAATAAAACTTCTTTCTTAGTTCTCTTTAGGCATCCAGATAAGTTGATAGTCAAATGAGTATGTAAAGATGCTATGTTTGCCAAGTAAAAGGGCACCTAAATTTTAAATGAGAAAAATATGTACAGAGAATATCATACAGATAGTCTAAATTTCAATGTTATTCAAGCTGGCAGAGCGGGGCCCTATTTAACATTATGCTCTAACAACTTTCAGATGAATGATCTTGGACCACAAAAAAAAAACACTAATAACTTAATATGCATGCTTCTATCCATATATCTGATGAAATTACCTGTCAAGGAAGAATTTTGCGGTTCTTCTGACAGCAGTCATATCTCCAGTAGGCACCAGAACACCCATTTGAATCATAGCTTGAAGGACCTGTATGTGAGGGTAAATTTTACATATGCACAAAAATAGCGACAAATAATAAGATTCAGAACTTCGGATAGCTTCACCATCAGCTAGGAATTTCTGAAAACCATGATACAAAATTTCAATATAACCTTGTCAGGATCTTTCTCATAGACTCCGTAAAATGTCTCTAACAAGCCTTCTCTAATGTTTGGGCTTATGCTGCAAGATATAAAACTTCTTTACTATATTATCACAACTCCAGAAGTAGATGAACAACAGGTGGAGGATATATTACCTTCCCATCATTCCAAAGTCATAAAATATTAGTCTTCCACCATTTACATCATCAACTGCAATGTTCCCAGGGTGCTGCAAGGATAATTAAAAAACATTTCGAGCAATATCGCCTAGAAAATAACTGATGCAACTTTCAACCACTGAGCCTTTAAAAAGCAGAATTTCAGTAAATGGCTCTCAACAACTGATAACTACCAGGTCTACCACTATAATTAGTCTCCCTAGACTATACATAGCGCCGAATCAGGACAAAATAAATATTTTGGTTATTAGTCATTCCAACCTGACCACAAGTATATAGATGATGTATAATCATGTTTGACAACACATCTCCAAGAGAATAAATTTGTGTTAAATCCTAACAAATAGCCACTTCTGGGGTTTCAAAACATACAGAAATATAAACAAAGAATACTCACCGGGTCAGCATGGAAAAACCCGTGAGAAAGTATTTGTTCCAAATAAGATTCAACAGCGTAACGACTTAACCTGAGAATGTAACCAATAAGAGTGGTATATGAGTTGTTGGCAGTAAACTAATATCTTTTTATCAAAAGTCATTTGGTAAGACGAGCAATAAGATGCTGTTTGACATTAGTAGGGTCATACTTTTTGCGATCAACGCCCAATTGGTCTAATGCTTGAATCCTGTTTATCTTAATTCCAGGAACATACTCCATTGTCAAAATCTACAACAATAGTAATACATGTCAACTAGAAAGCATGGAACTAGAATATAGGGGGAAAAAATTGCTTTGACAACATTCTCATTACGCTATGCAACCAAACCTGTGGAGTAGTGTATTCCCAGAATATTGTAGGAACCTTGACATAATCCATATTTCTGAAATTGCTAGCAAACAAGTCTGCATTAGCAGCTTCCTTTGTGTAATCAATTTCCTGAAAATTCTCACAGTTACTCCATCAATCAGTGCAAAATAGCAAATTGCACCATAAAACAAAAGATGCAGACAGAACGAATACAACTATAAGTGAATATAAGCTTCGCTAAAGGCACATAACTTACCTTGTAGGTTGTAGTTAATGAAACGCAAATTTAATTATTTAAACATGACAATCATATAAATAAAAATAGAATTATTTTTGAATAATATATAACCTCCCCCCGTAGCTAAACTAAATGCACTAGGGGACTATAAATTTCAGTACCTCACCCAAGTCTTCAGCTTATTTGCAATTTTATTTTTCTATGCCAATGGTAAATCGTTAATGGTCAGTAGTACTTTGCCTTTCTACCATTTATATCAATATTCTTGAACATAGTTGCACAAGTAAGGAGCATATTCCATAGAAATGTCAATTTAAAATCCACTCAGGCAACCACCAAAAACAATTATTATACACAACTCATTCATACAACAAAATTCTCGTCGCTTGAACTTCGAAATCGAAATAATGCCATCGAGTCATACGCATGTCTAGCCTATTTCTCTATCATACGATTATAAGCCTAGACTAACGCAGATTTTCAAGCAATCCAGTTATCTACAACATAGGATGAAATACGTGGAACTTCAAAAGTAATTGAAATGGCAAATAAAATACTTCAAAGTGGCATAAGTGAATGACAACCTGGTATAGCACGTTAGCACACTCATCATATATTGCAACCCAGTCCCTCTTTGCACCATCTGACTTCGGATCAATCTTCTGAAGGTATTCAGCTATCACCTACAGACATACCACCAAATTAATCGAAGTATCAAACAACATGAAGTCAGAATATCAGGTTTGATTCAGACATATAAAACATCCTTTGAAGTGTATTCTTTCTTTTTTTTTTTTTTACTTGGATCATATCTGCGTAAGGTTAACCATAACTAACATCATTAAGTTCCCAGAGTTAATAACAAAGATAAAGTTAGCCAAACTGTGAAGTAACACATAAGATAACTCAAGTTCTTTTCGCCTCAAATTCTCAGAATACTCAAGATAGCTAAGAGTTTAACACTGGGAAGTAACTTCAGCCTATGTCCGCTGCTTCATCTAAGATAACAAATCCATGTAACATCACTTAGGGATCACTTCCAAGCAAGTCCTCATCTGTCCTTTCATAAATTCAATAATAGTGAGTTTACCAGTGACATAAGTGAACGACGAATTTTTTTTTCATCCAATCCTAATCCCCTACAAGAATATGTCACGAAAAAAGTGTAAGCAACCTACATAATACATATAGAACTGCTGGCTTTAGGTTCTGATACAAGTAATACGAGCTCACAAACCCTTTTCTTTGTCAGCCTTATTTTACCATAAAGCAGCAGTAGATAATGTGGATAGCAGACCTACAAATTTTCATCACTCTAGCATAAATGTCCCCAGTACTTTGAACTCTTTCATCCATATTCAGGATAATAAATCATGCTTCTTTTCAAAGGGCAGAAGGTTCTTTAGATAAATAGCCAGCATAAATAAACCAGTTGAACAGAGCTAGAAGCGAGAGATATAAAGATCGAGTATACAACACGTGACTAAATATAACACGAACCCTTAGATTTTTAAGATCGATGTCAAAGAGATCTTTGAGCCCAGGCCTCTGTACTTTAACAACTACTTCTTGTCCTTTCAGTCTTGCTCGGTGAACCTGACCTG
>VHZZ01009020.1:39995-52321 GCA_009801015.1 Silene noctiflora
TTAGCCGTTGCTTCTCTTCAGTCATCCCTCCTGCAAAAGAAATTTGAGTTGTTATACATTAGCTGATTAACATACAAGGCATATGACAAATAACATAAATTGTGATTCCAGGTGCATGAAACGTCCTGTGAAATGGGTTATGCCACAGTACCAATATACCAATATATCCCAGAAGGAGGGGCATAAACCCTACACAGGACAACAAAACACAAGAAGGCTTTTCACTTTGGTAACTGGTTAAAATCGGTGTAGCACGATCAACAGGAGTGCTCTGATAAGGGAATATATACTAGAAAAAGAGAAGGGGCGGGGGGGCATAAACCCTACACAGAAGGACCACAGAACACAAGAAGACGTTTCACTTTGGTGATTGGTTAAAATAGCTATAGCACGATATCAACAAAAGTGCTCTGATGAAGGAATATTAACTTAAGTTCTGCATAAGTCATAACTGAGAATCAAAGTCCCATTTTACTTATCTGCAAACGACAGAAAAGAATACTTGTAGGCAGGCTTCCATGCACATAAATGTCTTAGTGAGACATAACAGAAAAAGATTTACTAGTTTTACCTTTGTAAGAGAATTTCTGATTGTTCAACCAGACTCTAAAGACAAAAGTCAGAACAAATCCCCAAATTTCTACAGTCCTTTGAATCGTTGAATATGTTTTAAATCTGCTCCAGCGGCCTCCAGGAGCAACAGAGACCTACAAAAGGCAGCGAAGTGTATGTTATAACAGGAATTAGAGCATTGATGAATAAACCCCAGTTAAGCGATTAATTATAAACAAGACATCGCATAGAAACATGCTGCAGATATAATACATACAAGGACGGACTAGGGAATAACTGTCAGATTATTCTAACAGAAAGGTTTTCTCTGATAGAATTATCTTCAAATGTTTCTTATAAAAGAACTAGAACATTGAGACGTCACTTCAATCTTTGTACTAATCCGTTCATTTCCATCATACTCTCTAGCCTCCATATATAAGTAGAATAAAACAAAAGAAAACAAAAATTACTCACGGGAACAAATAAACATGCACTAAATTCAGGCCTAAATCCACGACAAGAAGCTATGGCACTTCTAATCTATCGAAAAAGATAGCATTATATAAGCCTGTGCTGTCATATGCCTAGAAAGTTCATCCAGAGAGAGAGAGATAGCAAACGGCCAGTAACAGCCTCTGTCTAATATGGAATGACATAATTGTCACAACATATTATCAGCTTCTTAAGGGGAATTAATTAGCCTTGTCGTAGTAAGTACATGTATACGACATGTACTCCGTAATAATATTTCCCGGATCCTACAGCATTACTTGCCAGTTGCCACCTAAGAGTATATACAGATTGCACGTATTGGACGCTCTATTAAAGTATAAAGCTATGAGATGCCTCTAACTCTCTAACTTTCTCTCCTCAAAACGAGCTTTCATCGAAATAGTCAGGGAAACACGTCAATAAACTACTCTTCTAATCGCGAAAAAAGAAATGAGTGTTGTATCAAGCAGCTCAAATTCTGCCGTCCTATGTTGCTTGAACCCTCAGTTCATCGGATACTGAAGAACTGAATCCACAACCTTGTCGTGTTTTTTTGGCACGGGGTTGTACCAGTGCTTCCACTAACCTTGGAAGACACATTTCAAATTCATCATGGTAGTCCTAGCGCTGCTTTGTGTTAGTTGAGCTCAAAATAAGGGAATAACGCTTCACTGTTATAGTGGTTGTGAAAAGATAATTCTGTCAAAACTGGAACAACTTCGGTCTCATTCATTTATTTACCTTCCGTCTCATTCATTTTATTTACTTTTGATTAAATAACAAAAGAGGGGGACGAAGTAGAATTAAGAAAACGAAGTGAGAAAATACCTCCAAACGATCACGGTCACCTTGCTTAAACCAAGCATCTTCTTGACCAATCTCCTCCACCGTCCTTTTCGTCTTCTTCTCCTTCTCCAACACTACTTTATCCACCGCAGCTTCCACCGTTGTTGCCGCTGCAACACCGCCATTAACCTTACCATCACCATTAACATACTTCATCAAGCTTCCATTACCATTACCATTGCCATTACTATTCAGAAAAGCTTCAATCGATTCATTTCCATTTCCATTGAGTTTTACAGTATCAACTCCATTGATCACCACTTTACTTTCTCTCTCCCCCGCCGACGACTCCCTTACCGCTCGAACATTCGTGAATCGACGTCGCCTAGGGTTTCGAATTGCGCTAATTTTACGGCAATTGAACTCGAGTTTAGGAACTGTTAGTGGAGTGAAGTCGAGGGAGTAGTGTGACGAAGAAATCAAAGAGGGAGAAAACGCCATTAATTAAGTGAAGTTAGCAAAGTGTGAGTTTCAATGGTGGATTAGTAAGGTTTGTTGTGGATGATTTTCATGGCGAATGAGTAGAGAGTTAGAAGAAGCAGACAAAAGGAAGAAGAAGAAGAAGAAGGAAAAGGAATAATGCAGAAGGGGTGGTAAAAGAAATGACACGTCGGAAAAGGAAGATGAGGCTGGGATTTTCGAGTGTTTTCATTGGTCGACATTTGTGAACGTTATGTCCGCGCCACAAGGGCCAAAATCAAATGGCTCGGATGGCAGTGGGTCGGGTCTATTACCCTCCCAGACTTTTTGCGTCTTACTCTAACGAGGTCATGTACGAGTCTTCTTATTTTAGGTCTATATGGGTATGAGTCGGGTATTGATCTTTGCATAAAAAATTCGGTATGGGTACGGGTCGAAGATCAGACCCATACCCATGCCCTCAGACCCTTAAAAAAATGTATACAAATAAATTTAGCTTATATTTTCAGTTAAAAGTATAATAAACTTTTAAGTAGATCTATATTTTTTTTTTATATCATCTTTCCCTCACTCAAAATCCATCTTTGTCATCATCTCGGTTGATGTTGGCATTCATAATTGGCGTCAAGAGTGGGTTTTTTCAAGTTAAGTGTATGGTGTTTTGATATATTGTGAATGTAAACATGAAGATTTTATTGTTTGTCTTTGCTGTTATGTTTTCAATAAACTTCATGATATTTTAAAATTAAATCGTACCATTTAAGTTAAAAATTGTACACTAATGTCCAACCGTCAATGCAATGCAACACGTTTTTTTAAGTGCTTTTAAAGATAGTTGACAAATTACTTTGAAGAATTGATAATTTAAATGAATGCAAATTCTCATTTGTGACGGAAGGTATCCGTCACAAGCTTGTGACGGATACCTTTTTGTCTCACAAAATGCCCATGAGAGGAGAGAGGAAAGCACATGGGGGTGCCCCCACCTTGTCCCCCCTATTCGTTTTGTGAGTGGCATTATCCGTCACAAGGATCCGACCCGTCACAAGGGAGACGCTTTGTTAAATGAACTATCCAAAATATCCCTTGTTGTATTTGTACCTCGAATCTTTTAGTGTCGCTTCAAACGACTATTATGGGTGGGGTCTCACTTATCAAATTAAACTGAATTAATAAATTACTTTTCAGCTTTTGCGAGGATCGAGTGCAATCAAACCTAACCCATTCATTTATATCCTCATGAACATGACTGTAACCTGAATAATACAAAGTTTTACAAAATTGAGTACATGAAAAGACCATGATAAGAGCTACAACTAGCACTTCACTCGAGAAGGTGAATCTGGCGTCAAATTCATCCACATGTATATAATTCAACTACATCTTGTAACTTAGCACTTAGCAGCGTTTAATTATTCCTCTACTAACACTATCAACGATTCCGACACTGCAAGTTTACACCAACTCTAGAATCAAACATTACTCATGGCAAACACGGTATTCCTGCCCAATATAAACCTTGTCCGGGTAAAAATGACAAATATTGAAGCTCAGTCTAATGGCGGTCATCTTCCACCAGCCACAGAATAGAAACGGTCACCAACCGCTCTTCGTCTTCCTGAAGATGGATTATAGGACTTTGTGGGCCTTCCCATAGTACCTGTTAATAAAAGGAGACTGAACGAAAAAACAGTCAACACCACAGTTTGTCGCTAAGCAGTAGCAAATCTATATAATTCTTTCAAAAAATCCAATTCATACAAAACTATCCAACTTTTAGAAATCTTACAAAATTATTATGCCGTATTCTGATCATTCTGATGGCAAATGTATATATTTGATACACATGACTAAAGTTGTCATATAAAAACTCTAACTGATAAGCATATAAATGAGTACATTTGAGCCACAAAGACAGCTTAGATTTTGATGAGCTTCATTCTTAAGTAATGAGCAACACATCTTAATGACTTTAACACCTTCGGTAGCAGACTACATAAATCTTATGTTGTAGATCAAGTTGCACAAAAACTCAAGTAGGGCATTTAATATCTTACACACAGGCCTATCAATTAACCTTGAAGTCTTGAAACTATAATCAAAGAATAGACATCAGAAACCATACATCGTTCTTCTATTCAAAGAAAAAGGGCAACCAGAACTGTACCTTCACTTGTGATACATCAGGGGAATTTGGTGTAGCCACAGGATAAAATTTGTAAAATTTAATGTTCTCAAATGCAGCTTTTGTTTCTGCACTCATCTCCTCTAATGCTTTCTTTCGAGCTTCCCTCGCCTGCAAAAATAGGAAACCATGCTACACTTCAGAAAACATATTATCATGTCAGGAAACCATACTACACTTGATTAGTCATCCATCACATACCTCCCGATTTGTCTTTTTAGCTTCCCGTACTTTCTCTTTAATATGATTCTGACAAATATTCAAAAAGTTAGGTTCGTTCATGTTGCTTTTAGAAGATAGAGAGCTTTCAGATAATTCAATATGCAAACCTTGAAGTCCTCCTTGTGTTCTGAAGGAAGCGCGTCATCACTGATAAGTTTATCAGTAAATTCCTGGAAGATGTTGAATCAGTATAGCATTGAGTATAAAGACACTACAGATTCGCATACACAAAAGCCTCAAAACAGCTAAAGACTTGATATTAATCCCTTCCAAATTTCATCTAGACAACAAAGACATAAATTAGCATATGTATTACATTTTTTTTCCTGAAAAGTAAGATTTTAGGTATTAAGTTCTCTTTCTGATTTGCAAACTCCGCTCTTCAAAAAAAGAGCTTAGCAGACAAATACAGGAACATGAAGACGGAAAGAAAACATGGGTAGAGATCCCCAGAGCAATCAGAAATATGATTAAGCTGAGTTGACGTAAGCTATAAGGATGATAAATCAGTTGCACAGGGCTAGCAATTTCACACTAATTGCCATGAAATTCAATTTTAAATTGATCTCTCACATATGAAGGAGCAAAAAGTAATGAAAGCATATATCACTGGGGGGAAAAAACCCATAACCAACGGTTTATCCAACACAACTAAACTTGACCAAACACCACTCACTAAAGATACCAAAGAAATTAAATTAGGTCAGTATAAGATCACAGCTACATTAAACATACTATACTTATATTATTAATATTTGGACTGACATGCTGCCATAAGACTCAAGAATATTCCTTCATCATACAATACAACATAAAAACTAACTAGCGGCCAAAGCCTGCAGATTGTATGTGAAAGTCAAAGTGTACCTCAAGTTCATCAAGCTCCCAATCAAATTCACAAAGTACCTGGAAAAACAAAGATATGAATGGGTATAAACTGAAGCATAAACCACAAACAGAAAAGTGCTAACAAATAAGTCATTGAAAATTCTGATGAAATACAAATAATACACCATCAACCAAATTCGGACTTAACATCAGCTTGATCTTACCGGCTTTGGCTCCATGTCGTATACAATTGTCACTTCAGTACTCTGTTCAAGCTCGTCTTCCAGAAAGGGATTGTAGAAATCTACCAATTATAAGAGGGATTAGCATCATATGGTCTCAAGTGATTACATGGAGAAAAAAATTCAAAAAGTAAATTAAATACATGAAAAGATTTGAAATTACACATATCAGAGTAGAAACTAATCCTGTCATCTAAGCCTTTGTAAAAAATGTTGGTGACCATAGTTTGGGATTATTGCGCTTGACATTTGGTTTTGAGTTCTTCAGATTGATCACCAATTTTAAGTCAATTTTGCCTTATGCAAAAAAAAAAAAAAATAAAAAAAAATAAAGAAAAAGAAAAAGGGATAACATAGCCAAGACCACTACAAATAAACTTCAACATTACCCCACTGTGACAGTGCCTCAAAGATTCCTGCTTACAGAGAGGTAAAGTGTGTTGGGCTTTGTGATGCACAGTTGCATACAACCAGACAACGTTACCCCTGAATCAATCACTCAAAGAAGGCTTCCTAGCCCAAAAGAAAATTGCATTGCAACTACGTCGTAAGAAGCATGGATGCATTGGACAGTTAAGTGGCCCTTTGAATTTTAAATACAATAGTCCAGTGTCAATGGAGAGTAAGCATTTGACTTAATTTGGGAATGGAAACAAACCAAAAACACTACGAAATTTGGAAACTTCAAGAGTAGGAAAATTTTGGGTGGATGTGAATAACTTTTGGTATGGACCTCACAAAGGGATTAAAAGACATTAGCTCTGTAGTTTTTGAAAATAATTGCATAACCTCACTTGGGGTTGGGATGAAGCATCCAAGTTGGATACCATGTTCCTAATAGATACGTTGAAGAAAAGGACTATGCATACCTATGGCCCAAGAATTACGCTGAAGAACTCACTAAATCTTAACGAGAGCTGGACTTATAAAATAAAATATATCTAATTCTCCAATATGAACAGGTTATGTTGAAAACTCACAAGGCAGGCAGTATTCAAATTTCTTGACCCGCTCTTCCCTCAAATGCCTTAGTGCAGACCTGCAGTGAACATATTAATACATGAAAAATGTCAACCTAAAAAATATAATTAGTGTCTCAAATGGGTGGATAAACTGAATGCACTAAAAAAGAGAAAGGTGAGGTTCCCAAGGATTCGGCAAAACAGCAAATTAATCTCACAATAGATTGCAATGCAAAGTACCGTCACACCCAAACAACTAAAAGAACATAATGCAAACAAGCACAATTGTACAAAGTTAGATCTTTCTAGGCCTCTTTGGTAACTCAATCAGCTCTAACTGATTTACTTAAGAAATGAAATATATGACCAGATGCCGGAATTCGGAAATCAAACAAAGTTGCACGAAGAAAACACCATTCACCCAGAAAAAATTAGCTATACTATTGTGAGGCTGCTTATAAGCTACAGTGAAGGGTAAGTACCCCAAAACAACCACCAAAAAAAAGATATTGTTGAGAAAAGATTATCAGCAAACACTATAGTGGATTTCCCAAGAGAATAAAGAGGATAAGGTAAGAATTGGCAGTAAACATAAGCGACAAGGATGAACGGTCAAACACACTTTATAGCGCTACTAGTAGAGTCAAAGTCATGTTTGAACACATTTCTTATGTACTCCCTCCGTCCCAATCATTTGTTTGCCTTTTATGTTCTTTGTGAGGGGTAATTTAATCAAAGGTAAACAAATGATTGAGACAGAAGGAGTACTATTTATCAATGAAAAAAGAAAGGCAAGGCAGTTTGTCAACTAAAATAATAATCATTTTTTTCTACCACCAATCGAAAGAGGCAACAGCCAAAAAACAGTTAAGATGATCAAGGTAGTACAAGAGGGTAATCAGTTACCTTCTCTGAGTGCAACCCAAGATAAATATCTCTGATTTCAGCCTTTCGACCATTCTATCCCTGTAGATAAATCATAAGCTACAGTAAACAAGAACCTTGGGATATAATGCCAACAAAATAAGAGATGCACAAATACCAGAAGGTAGTGCACTAAACCAAATACCTATTCTCGAAAGGAATATATGGGACCCAGTCCATCTTCATACGCTTCATGGGAACTATTTCTTCGGCCTCCCTTTGGACAGAATTAATCCCAATCTTGTCTGAAGGAGGAAAGGGGGAAACAACCTGTTCAACAAGAGGTGTTCAATGCATATACGCAACAAAGTTAAAGGAATGTTGCAACCATGTGAAAAATAACAAAACCAGCCGAAATAAAAAGAAATTAATAAAAGTTCTTTGAGGTCTGAATACTATAAGAGCATCAATCCTATGTTATGATACAAAAAAATTACGAGCCATGTTATGATTTTTTTTTTTTTTTAAAAAAAAAGGCAACATGTCATTACATTAATCATCCAGAATATAAAGCCAGAGCAACAGAGGAAACGTAAACGCACAACTCTAACAGACAAAGCTAATAAAAAACAAAGTCAATACATAGCATATATAATCTTGATACTAGTAATGCAGATGAAGCGGAACATCCCTGAGACACTAAAGTCCGTTACTCGTGATTTGACACATCTGCTTATCAAATTCTAGAGCCATAAAGTGGCGACAATATAACAAAGGTGTTTAACTTTATATGTTCTCTATATGGCACAACAATAAATAACCAGTGTATTGCCACCATCGCAAATCAAACAAGGCAGGTTAATCACTAATCAAAGAACTACTATTTTCAAACTTCATATATGCATGTCGATAAAGTAACTTACCGCAACCACAGCAGGCACAAGCGTTAGTCGCATCTCACCATTGACCGGAACCATTTGAGCTGCATCCAAGCAAATAAGTGAACAAATTAAATGAGAGAAAAGTCAGATGAAAGTACATTGTTTAAATGGAAAAAAATAGGATCAAAGAGGAAAAAGTAGTGTCGTGTAAACAAGAATTTGATTTAATGATGTAGAAAGCGATACATACGTTCTGAGCACCCAAAAAGGTACACTTTCTTGCCATGTAGATCTCCTCCTTCCTCAAAAGCATTCTGTCAAATATATGAAAAGTTCACAAGCAACTCACATGGTGCAACATCTAACAATAGCACTAACCCAAAGGCACAAATAAGAATGGCAAACTAGGCTTTCTAATGTAACATACCTCCAAATTTGTAAAATCCCAATTGTGTTGGTACATCAAGTGTAGTTGATCCCACTGACATTCAAAACAAAGATTCAAAATTATTATCCACCACAACTCGGGTGAATTAGATAACCCGAATATATAAAGCAAAGTAGGCATGAAAAATCAGTTCAAACCTCAGTGCCAACTGGAAATACTTGTTTCCACAAATCCTCCTGAAGACAACAATCAAGAAGAGAATTTGAAAACATAAGTAATGATACCACAACAAAAACAAGATCGCAAAGACTGTCAGCAAAGTTAAGTTCAGGTTGGCCCATGTAAAATCGTGAATATGAAAAACCATGACTCTTCTACCACCCTACGACTCACAGGAGAAGAACAACTCTCAAAGCAGGGAACACAAACAAGTGGTAAGCTTAACAGGAAAAGCCTTATCAACAAACACACAAAAAGAACACCATTTTCCAAACAGGCCAGCGGACAGAAAAGTACAAGTTCACAGCTTGCAGAAGCAAATAAACAAGTAAGGATTGTGCATCTGTATGTCAAATAACAAACACAACAGTCATGTTATTTCTAAGCATTTGTATCAAAGACACAAGCTTTAAAAGCATGCCGCTATCCTCCTTTATTCAGAGTCAGAATTCAAAAACACAACCCCTTAAAAGCTAGAAGTCTGTCTGAAAAATGAATAATTTTGCTCAATATGAGCACAAATTGAACATAAACTCATAAAAATCAAACGCACAGGCCCTTACAGCGAAATGCAAGCCTTAATAACCCCTTAATCATCACATATACTGAGTAATTCCCCATAATATGGATCATAAATCAATCGTAAAATCGACAATCAAGCTTCCAAACATTAATACCTAAGAGCATTCACCCCAAAATAACTAAATTCACACAATTTAAAGCAGAAATCTAAACATCTAAAATCAAAAATTCATCCAAAAACAAAGATCGCTAGTAAACAGTAATCAACAACATGAAACGAATAAAAAAGAATAAAGGATAAAGTAAAGAACCAAATTGCGAGTATCTTCAAAGTACTCAGGTTCAGGATTAGGTTTAGAACGTTTGTTAGGCCGTTTCGAATCTTTCTTATCCTCCTTAACATCATCTTTCTTCAACTTTTGGTGATTCTCAGCTACTTGTTCCGTACTCTTTTCTTGAATTTGTTCATCTTTTTGTTCTAGCTCAGGAATTTGTTCATCAGCAATAGTGTTGTCTTCGACTGGAGCATTCTTCTTCTTCGCGGCAGCACCTTTTCGTTGAGCAAGCTTTCGCTTCGCCATTAATGTCGGAAAGGATAAATTAGGGTTTGGTATTGGGGGAATTAGAAGGGGGAGATGAGGGTGGTGGGGATAGTTTAATTTGAAGGTTTGGAAAGATAGAGGGGCGGGAGGTTCTGTGAAATTGAGGTTTTCACTTTTTTTTTTACGGAGTTTTTATGTGTTCAAGGGGAGTTTCAAATTGTGCGTAAGATCAACGGCGGAAATTACTTTTTGTTTTCAATTTTTTTTTTTTGGGGCGTGTTAAAAAAAAGTCGACACATCACACAATATTACGTTGATAATTAGCATTGAACTTCCAACTTTACCCTCTCATAACCTTCCACTTTACACTATCTCTAATCTTTTTCCAAAAAAATTTAAATTAGAATTTTCAAAAACCAAAACGTTTTTTAATTAAAAAACAAAATTAAACGGTTTTGAACATGACGACAACGTAATCAAACAAATCGTAAATCAATTGTTATGTTATTTAATTTCGCAATTTATGATTAAGACGATTTTCATCATGTCGACCGATGACGTAAACAACGATCAAGCTAGTAACGATGGCGTAAACAACGATCAAGCCAGTGACTATGTCGAAAAACGATATTTAATTATTATTTAACGCCATTTAAAAGGCGAAAAAAATTTCAAAAAAAAAATAAAAAATTGGAGATGATAAAGTAAGGGGTATATTAGGAAGTTCATTACAATTTGTCGACGTTATTTAGTAATTTGTCGACGTCGAATAGCAACTTGGTTTTTATATCGGAGAATTTTGAATAAATGTACCAAAATTCATTGGAGAAACCGAATAAGTTTGCAACTTTTGTGTTTTCGATTTTTGACATGTACTAATTCAAGAAACGAAATAAGTTTGTAATCTTTGTTTTTCCGAATTTTAACATGTATTTCGAATTATTTTAATGTAATCATAAACTCATTGAGTGGTTGTTTGGTTTTAGATGATGGAATATAATAGATTGTGGACATGCGCCCCTAGAAAACTCTGGGCATCGCCACCCGCGCGGGTACCTGCACACGGTCCCGGCCTCGGTCTTGTAGTTCTAAGAGAAGAAGAGGTCATCCACGTCCCCGAGGGCGCGAATTAGCATTTCCTACCTTTGAAGAATACCTAGGTCGGATTTTAGCTTGGACTATTTCGTCTCGATGAAGGTCTCAAAACAAGTGATTTGCGATTGACTTGGAGTCGCCACCAAGCAATTACAGGGTGCTTCAAAACCGATCGAATCAACATTGTACCTTGATCAAACAAAGCACAAAGCAGCGTTTGACATGGATACTAAAGATAAAGACTCGTTCCCCCTTAGCATTCCATGTCTAAAATGACTCTTGTTTGTCATGGATACGGGCATCCACTGTAATACCCGGATCTTTTGAGACTTCTAAAGAAGCATCAGGAATAGTGAGAGGACCCTTAGGCTTGACAAGAGGTTACTTGTGAGTAAGGTATGGTCGTGCAATGGACCAAGTGTGACATATACTAGACCGAGTGAAAGTGCAGTGGACCGAGTGGAGAGTGTCGTGGACCGAATAGGTTGCACTCGGCTGACTACGGGCCATACTCGACCAAGTGAGTGGTACTCGGTCGAGTGGACTCAGCACTCGACCGAGTGTAGCTTGTCAAAGGGTGATATAATCTGTGTCGGGATCCATTTTCCACCTAACCTTAAATCATTTCCCTCTTTCGGTCTAAACCTCCAAACCCTCTCCCTTCTCTCTAAAACTCTCCCTAGCCCTCTCCTATGGCATGTGAGCTTGGATTTGAATATGGTACCTCCTTTCCTCCACCTATTTCCCGATCTACCCTTATAAGTCGGAATCTCACCTTTTTCCTTTGTCTTTCTTTTAAACCCCGACTTTTGGGGGGTTTTGGTGGGTTGATTATTTGGTAGTTATTATGGGTAATATGTAGGATATATCCGTATATATCATCAAGAAATTATTAATTTAGGATTATAACGAAATTATAAAATATGAAACTAGTCATAAACGAAAGGCGAGCAAAAGGTAATAAAATTAGAAATAACCTTCTGTCTCAGCAATATGGCCTAAGAACAGATATCAAAATAGATATCCTCCTAATTGTTGCACCCAGTATGCCTTGAGATTATGC
>VHZZ01009028.1:44755-58352 GCA_009801015.1 Silene noctiflora
TATGAGTAAATTAAAAATGTTATTAGAAAAGTCTAATAGAGGTATATGAAACCAACAGTACCCTTACATTTTTTATATTCTACATTATATCCCTAAACTTTTTACTTATTTCTCTATCATGATCTCTATTAACTTCATCACTATCAATAATCCATATTTTGACATTTATTCTAATCCATTAATGTCGTATAACCATTCTATGTGAAAAGCATTAGAAATCACTTTTAATAAGCACAAGTTATTATTAAAAATCTCAGTTATGATTTAGGAAATAATAATGGAGATTTGATGAATTTTTAGTTAGATTCGTATACTATTTGGTGGGTGAATGGGTAATTTGACGAGTTAATAAGTAAATAAGTAGGCTATTGAGTAATTAGAATGTTAAATGGACGATTTTATAGATCAAGTAAGAAACTAACATATCAAAGACAATAAATAGGGTCAAGGTATAAATTAATGTATAGAGTTTAGGGGTACGTCATAAAATTTCAAAAATGTAGAAGTACACAATAAAAAATCAAAAAACTTAAGGGTATACCGTATAATATCCCAAACAGTTATCTTAACTTCATTGGTTTCTCCTAACTAAATGTTATATAAATTTAAAATTGTTCTTAAAGAAGGAAATAATCGGAACACTCACTCGTACCAATAACGACGAAGCTGTTTGGTTACTATAGGCATTATGAAATCTTCCGTGATGGTTTAATATTTCAATAAGAACTATTATAATTTTCTTCATCCAATTTTATGTAAAGTGTATAAGTTGTCTAGTACATCTTGGAGAGATGGTAATTTGCGATGATAGAGAGCGAGTAAATAATCCAATTCCTCGATTTTATAAGAATTGACAATGTATTTATGTAAGGAAAGTGATAGGGCGCCACCGGGTGTACCGAGTAATTAAATAAAATAATGAAAATCAATTTTTCATTTTTAAATTTGCGCCAAACTTATGAGGATAAAAATGTATTGCTTAATTATCATCCCAGAATTTAGGGAAAATTTTAACAACTAGACTCAATTTATTTTTCACTCTTGTAGACCACGAAGCCTCATCAATCCTTAACACTTGTTTTAAGTTTATAACTATAAAAAAGTTATCGGGTAGATTTAATTTTGTTGAATTTATTCTGACACCAAAAATATTAGTGTTATTTTCCAGAAAAAATGATTGATAAATAAGTTTGTTGATCGAATCGTGACATGATCATATGACATTAGCTATATGGCCTATGGATTTATCATGCAGTTGGTTTTGTTTTTTATGCTTCTAAATTTATCGTTTTCATCCTACTACAATTGTATTGATCGGCCAGTATAATCACCAATTAATTTCCCAAGTCCTTCAAATCTTCAATGCTAATAAATTGTTGAGGAAATAAACTTCCTATACTACCCCTCAATAATTGGAAGTTTGAATTTCAAAAGGTTTTATAGATTATCTAAAATTTTAAGAAAATTTACTAAAATGTCATCGGTGTTACCGAGTTTCAGTAACACCGAGTGTAACTATCTCATTTTCTTTTATGTAATCTCGAACGACAAAAAAGCCAACTAAACGAGCCAATTTGTTTTGCAAATCATGAATTTTTTTCTTCGGTTCTGATGATTTCAACAAGGCAATACCGTCAAATAGATTTAGATAAAAATATGAAACTTATTATTTTTTGATAAAACAAGTGTTAGAAGGTGGGACCAAAAAGTGAGAGAAGCAACAAATTGCCAACAAACTATGAAAATGATTAAAAGAGTTGCATGTCGTCTTCCTCTAGGACACTACCAATTTCAGTTTCAATAATAAAGTGGACTCATAGTTCTCGATTCCTTCGATTAAATGCCATTTTATTCATCTATATACTCAATTCAATTTAGTTTATAAAAGTGTAAATTGATAACTTATACCTAATATAACTCACTATAAACTACAAACTATGGAGGGCTAAATACTACGGTCTAGAAGAATATTTGGTAGTGTCGTATATCCAAAATACCATTTTCTAAACTTGAATCGAAAAAAATTACTTCATAAAATTCAACTTGATCAATTCTTTATGTTTGCTTTGACCCAAAAAAAACAATAATTCTTCTTCAAAAAAAGAAACAAAGAAATAGGAAATTCAGAGTTGAAATTTTAGACAAAAAGTGAAACAAAATAATATTTAGTTTAAATTTGTAAACGTACAAAATGATTAAGACATTAAAATAAGAACATAAACAATTGAAGGGGCCACAATGTATAATAAAATTTGTCATTTGTGGTGCTAAAATGTTAAACAGATAGACGATACGGAGTATAAAGCAAGAATCCTCAAGAACCGAAAATTCTTATCGCATCTAGCTATATAGTAGGATAATATTTGAACCGTTTTCAATAAAGAGACCAATTGTTTTCTTATTAATTAGTGCACCACCTAATCCTTGCCATGTGCCACCAATGTAATCCGGAATCCACTGTCCAAACTCGATTTTCATAAATCAATTTAATTAAAAAGAAGTAAACTCACAAAAATAATATTAAAACTAAGTTTAAAAAAAAAAAACACACACACACAAATTCGGAAATTTCTACAGAATTTTTATAAAATTAATTCTTTATCCACATATTTAACATACAATTAATTTGATTGTTTACTCTAAACTCTACACCACTAATCTCAGCTAACAACTGCTACAACTAAACTACACACTCTCACATTAATAAAATTAAAAATTAATATTAAAAACCCTGACTTAACTACGGCAAGAACGAATTATCCGCAGCCACCTGCGGTGGTGGCGGCGCGGAGGAGCACGCGCCGTTATTGGCAGCGGCGGAATTAGGTATTCCCCCGCCGCATTTATGACAACGAACGGCTAAGATTTGACGACAAGAAGGACAAGAGGAGTGCGATCCAAGCCACGTGTCAATACAACCGACATGAAATCCATGTCCACACTGAGGTAGAACACGGATCTCATCTCCGGCGACAAAATCAGACAAACAAATAGCGCAATCGTCGGAGAGTTTTCCGGCGTGGTGTTCGGCATCGTACGCGGTCTTCGGCAACGACCTCAACACCTTCTTCTTCAGTCCTTTATTCGCCGGAGTCGCAGCAGCGGCGCCGGAGAATCGGCGGAGCCACGCGCACCTTGCTACGGCAACCAAGCCGAGAACGCAGATTAACGCGCATAGCAAAGCAGCTAGTATTACCACAAAGTCTGAGTCTACGTTTTCGGGCTGAGTACTATCAGACGACGGTGCTGCGGTGCCGAGCAGTCTCCTGTTGGAAAACATTTTTGTGACGGAAGATGGAAGAGAGAAAAGAAAGTTGAAAAAAAGAGAAGAGAGCTATTGTAATTTTTTTGGGAGATAGTTGAGGAAAGAGAAGGGAAGGGAGGAAAATGGGAAGGAAGGAAGAGGAGTTTATATAAACAATGGTGATGGTAAATTGGTTGGGGGTGGGGGGTGTGTTTTGTGTGAAAAAGCTATGCTTGTCTAATCTTAATCACTTTATTTTAAGTTAATTGGAATTTGGAAGGGTGAAAAAATTTAAATATTTTAATTACTACTTTCTGCAATTAAAAGTGGTATCTAACTCTAATAATGATTTGAGGGATGAAACTTTGGATTTGCAACTTGTAAGGATAAGATTGGTTTGGATTATTATCTTTCTTTTTTAATTTTTTTTATTGTTTAATAAATTTGCTAAGGATAAGTGGGTTGGATATATTCAACTTGATATATGGGTGTGTTAAACTTTGTCATTATCTAGTCAAATTCTTTCTAAAATAAAATAAAATAAATAATGTGGATTTTTAGTCATTATTATTTTTTTCTATTTGTAAAGAACCATATTATTGTTAATTATCTTCCTTTAAAAAAAATACATTGTTTGATTATCATTTAGTTTCTTATAAGCCAATTTTACATAATTCCTACTTGAAACTTACATAAAGAGATATCCATATTTATATAAGTGAAAAAATGAGTTATTTAAAGTACCTAACTTATTATGTTTCTCAACTCGATCCGTAGTACTTGACAAATTTATTGGAAAATTTCTAGTATTATCAAGGATGTAAAATTAGATCTTCAGTTCTTTGACAAAGTGATAATAAAACATTACTTTTGTGAAACCAACAAAGTTGCCGACTTTGTGGCTTCTATTGGACATTCATGTCCAACTCTTTCGAGATGGTTTGAAAGCCGGTAGCTTCAACTTACCTCTATTATTCGAAAGGATGAGATATGTTGATCCTACCTTAGAGGATCAATCTAGTTTTATTACCTTATCAAAAAAAAAAAAAAAAAAAAAAAAAAAAAAAAAAAAAAAAAAAAAAAAAAACCTATCATCTTTCTGAAAAAATGTAATCCGTATTACACAAGTACATGTTAAGTTTACTTTTAAGTTTAAACATGTGAATTTTAAACAAACGTAAAAATATGAAAGAAAAAAAATCGGGTTAAGTTGCATAAAGTTACATTGTGAGCATAACCGTCTTCATTTGGTGGTTTGACATTATACAAAGCATTTTAGCGAATCATTTGGTGGTTTGACATTATACAAAGCATTTTATCGAAGATTCGCTGATTCAAGATTAACAATTGGAATGACAAACTTGTCTTGAAATTTAGCATATACTTCAAATTACAAATTCTTATTTAAGATGATCTTATACTAAAAAATTATAAAACGAACCTTTTAATAACTATTTTTTCATTTAAGTGAACTAAATTATTTATATTAGAGATCCGTTTTACACAACTTCTGTAATATGGTGGCCTTATATGAAAGTAACGATTTTTTTTTTTTTTTTTTCATATTTCTTTTGCTTTCAATTCTCCAATGATGAAAGAAAAAAAAAAAGTAGCTATTAAATGCTACAATTAGCATGGAAGGAGGTTAGAACCGGTTAACATCACTATTTCTTAGAGGTGGTTCTCATTAGATCCCCAAATAATAAACTATGTCCATTTATTGGTTCTACTTCTAGGGGTGGGGCAAATTCATGTTAGGAGGAAATTTAAATGGACCACATTTGATATTTTTTTCTTATAATTTGTTAATTTCGTGTTGAAGAGGAAGTGGTATGGACAGTTTTGGAGGTACCTAAAATTGTATACCTACTCAGTTTTATGTTTTATTTTTCTTAGTTATGGTTAAATTGTAACCGACTAAATAATTATCTATTGGTGCATGTGGTGAACTTGGAAGAGCACCTCATTATTTTAACCGTTTTTTCTCTAAATTTGTACGACTAAGTTAATACGGGTACAATTTTGGTAAGTAGATTCTAAAATCGTGTGTCAAGCTAAATTTCATTTTCTCGAAATAAATATGGTTTCGTCTTTATACTTTTCTTTATAATAAAAGAACATACAACCCTCCTGCCACTTTTTTTTTTTTTTTTTTTTTTTTTTTTTTTGGCTTAATTTGAAAATAGTAGCTCTAGATGAGCTCTTTACCTAAAACAATATCCAAACATATAGTAGTTAGATAGCCAGCCCCTAGTATAACCTCCCAAACCATGAGGCACTATTGTTTACAAGGCTTTTTGATAGGAACAAAACAAGTGTCAATTTGTTATAGTGATATTCGTAATAAAAAGGGAGAGAGGGGGGAGATATATAGGAATCAAGTTGCAGAAAGTAAGGACAACGAAATAAGCGTTGGGATTAAGAAAGCAAACAAGTGATGAAAGAAGAAAGAAGAAAGAAGAAAGAGAGGGGATTAAAAATAGGGTAAAGTAAGGGCAAACACTAAAGGTGTCCCCTCCAACACCTAAAGTCAAAGAGAGTCGTCTCCTAATTCGCCTTTCCCTCTCTTACGGATCTCAACTACTTTCAGTTGCTCTATAGTCCCTCTTTCCCACCACTTTCACCCCTTTCCTCTTTAGCCGCACTTCTAGTCTTCTGCTACTAACACTCTCAGACATGCCACATTTCCACCACTTTCCCTCAATTAGGTAAACCTTGGATGTAGGTTAGGTTTGTTGAGAGTAGACATGCTATTCGGGTTAGTAGGTCATATTAGATCGGCTCATATCAGCTCAACGTACTCTTTCGGGTTGAGTCAAGCAAGCTCCAGGTCGGATCGTTATCTGATCAATCAAATGACGTATTGGGAGTTGGGACGGGCCTGGTTTCGGTCGGGTCTAGTTATTTTATCACATTACTTCAATTTTTAGCTATTAAAATTAGTTTTTCAACCATTTTGATTAGTATTAAGCTTAATAATTGTCGGACAATCAATTTAATCGAGTCAGGTTCATAGCGGGTCGGGTTTAGGCCAGGGGCACTGATTATCTGGTTGTGTCAAGTTACAGGTCGTATCAGGTCAGGTTACGGGTCGTTATCAGATCGAGTAGGTTTCAGTTTGCAATATTCTGGAGTTCTTGCTCGGATTCAAGTCAAGTAAAGTCAGGCTTGCGAGCTCTAATTGAGATCGCGTCATGTGAGGATACAATAGTCTTTCAATTGGATCGAGTCAAGATACAATGGTTTGAACTGGATTGAGTCGAGTTAGTCGTGTTGTCTTAATGTTGGATTATGTGAAAAATGACTTCATAAAATCACGACTCATTTCCCGGTCTTTTTTCGTACACCTTTACATGTTTTATGGCACTTTATTATTAATCACAGTTCATTACTAAGATTATTTTGGGTATTGAATAAGTTACTCTCAGGTCATATAGTATAGTTTTAAGCCTGTTAAATTTATTGGATTAAAAGTGACGCTAATAATCTTAAGTATAATGCGAGTCAATTTGCCAACTCATGTCTTCAACAATTAACTAATAACGACAAAATAAGAAATAAATGTCTTATCATAAAATCAGCTACTTTATTACCATACGGAAAGTCGCAACCTCGTCGTAAATCGTGACTAAACGTTGGCGTTGAATTGTTTGAGACGATACTTTAAACGGGAAACGGAATTCAACAAGATATCGAGAATCCTCTTGGAGAATGCACATATGGAGGGGTTTCTAGAAAATAGTCTCCTTGGTTTTCAAATGTTAATAAACAAAGAATTCACAGCAAATGGAGAATCCAATCAAGCATGAAAAATGACCCTTTATTCGGAACAACACATATCAAGTAGACTACGGATGGTATAAAACGAGCAATAAAGACAATAATTAGGGAATTCACTCACATGGGAAGTTTCAATCTTGCCTCATCCAACATACGGCAACGCACAAGATTAAGTACTTTAGTATTTGACCTTTGAAAAAGTGGGTACTTAGTACTTGCGAGTTACGATATGAGATCATAGTGTATAAAATACTTGATACTCATGAATGAACAATGCATCATCCACTTCCATCTTCAACTACCACGTGTCAATACTCAATAATCATACCTACCTACCTACCTCGACATATTCCAACAATCTCAGAAAAATACTTCCAAAATACGAGAATTATACTTTTAAAGCGTGAAAAGACATAACTAAACATTCAGGATACAAGCATTATACATTTAAGACGTGAAATATATATAATTATATACATTCAGGAATACGAATTCTTATTTAAAGATAACGCATCATCCTCTTCCGTGTCAATACGCAATAATCATACCTACCTCCACATATGCCATCAATCTCAAAGAAACATTCATAAAAAACATCCCCATCACAAAATAAGTCGTCATCCTAGAGGATCTGTTTGGCCAAGCAAAAAACCAACTTTTTTTCTTATTGAAATCTTGCTCTGGTAGCAAATTTTGATTAAAAAGACTTAAAAAGTACCAATTTTGAAAATCATTTCATATCGAAAAACCAACATTTTTCTCAACCTCGGCTCAGTTCCGTACTTTCAGTACATTTGACTCTTAAATCATTTCTTTCAATGTGTATCACCATTTCAAATGAATATAAAATCGCTCAAGCCAGATTAAGCAAGCAATCTGAGCCGAACATTACTTAAACTGTCTGGATTCGGGACAAGGTTTAACCTAAAATCGAGTTCCGAATGTCACGTACATAAGAGCTCACCTAACCGGCTCAAATCATTTATGACATTAGTAATTGTGTTGGCGTTGCTAATTGACAAATGCGTCTATGTTTCCTAATAATCAGTAAATGTTTCACATGGGAAGTTCCAGTGTTCCATTATTGTGTACGGGAGGAGTACTCACCATGGATCGCAGAAACGAGTTAGTTACTACTTGACTCCGACGACAGAGGTCATTCTGAAGAGACATAACAATTACTCTTACTCCATATATGAAGGGACTCACGTATCACGTCAATCACAAGTAATCAACATGCAGTGTGGTTTCAAATTAAGAACATGACACCATAAGGCGACCAACCATCTCGTAAGGCCTTGAAGATGATCAACACGACATCTTAGCGAGATTAAACCATAACGACTGCACCGCAGTCATAGCTACCTTTACCAAAAAAAGCATGGAAGGGGCAAGCGGGTAGATAAGAACATGAACGGCTGCCAACTCCAACCACCATGTGTCAATAATCATAGGAACCACGTGAGTTGTTCTTTGGTAAAAGCCTTTATATTAGTCTCCTTTTCCCATTCCCATAACTGCTTTCACAAAAGAATCAAATAGGCACAATAGCTTTATGCTACTTTAGTTAGCCACCCTTTTTCCTGTGCGAAAGTAGTAGAGATCTTATCCTCAAAATATCCAAATCTTAACCCAACACGCCATCCCCATAAATAAGGTTTGGTTCAGGTCAAGCTCATTTCCTTGCTACCGAATGAAATATCGACTCAACTAAATTGAATTGAACACCAACCACGGGTGCTCGAGATACTAGTAACAAAATGACTCATTGAATTAACTACTAATTTGTATTACTGTTGTGTTGCAATCATTCAGACTGCATGTAATTAACCTCTTTTACCTCCTCTTAGATGGAACCCAAAACAATGATGTTGTGTTCAATGGCGTTACCAGTAACTATAATCTAGGACGTATCTTTGTTTCTCACCCCGGTTGTTTAATCTACAGTTACCCAAATGGAAATTGTGGCGAGCGATGAGACACACGCCTTAGTATGAAAAAGGAGTTGAGACGATGACAATTACACAAATCAGGGGTCATGGGGGAGGTCCATGAGTGGGCACTTACATGTTCCAGTTACTGAAACAGTTGCAGAGAGAGGCCCACACTTCTTGGCATCAAGTCAACTTTAGTGCACCAAAGTGTATAGTCTCCAGAGTGGGATCTACGCAGGTGCAACTTATTAATAAAGACAGGACGTCGGGATGATAGGTCAAATACATTCACATGGGTGTCACTCATGAACTATCAGCGGAAAGTAGTGCCTCAATTATAAGGCATACTTCGTATAAAATATCAACGAATAGGAGTTATAGGACCAGCAAAATGGCTGTTAAAAGGGTCTGTAAATGAAGATTTAACTATTTAGGATCAACGTAAATCTAACCTCTCAGTTTGAAGAACAAAAGACGGCATAAATAATCAGAGATCATATCTTATATTCCACCTACCCTTGGCATCCGTGTTAAGAGTCCAGTTATTTTCTCTTATCTGCATGTACGGAACCTGCAATAACCCAAGGATAAAAGACATCAATGAGTATATATTAGACCTGTCAAACGGGTCGGGCAGGTCAGGTCCCGGGTCGGGTCATACGGGTCGGGTCAGAATACGGGTTGGGTCGAATACAGGTCGCGTCAAATACGAGTCGGGTTATACGGGTCACGGGTCGGGTTAGGGTCAGAATACGGGTCAAGAAATAATTTATAACGTCTTTTTTAATCTATTTTTTTAATTAAAAAAATAATTTTTAAAAACGTAAAACATATTTAAAATTAATATTTTAATCATATTCAACGTTTACATTARTTATTTCAACGTTTACRTTAATTATATTGACATAATTATTAAATTAAAGTTTTTTTTAATAATTATTTTAGTATCAAGTATTGTAAAAGTGAAATAAAATTGACTTTTTAGTTATGTTTGTAATTTTTAATAATAAAAAAACAATTTTTTAACAATTTTTTTCAAATATAATATATAAATATTACTCCATCCGATCCAGACCAAAGTTAACATAGGTAAAAATGGAATATTTAAGAAAGGGTGGAAAAAGTAAGGGTAAAGAGGGAAAAAATAGGTGGGGTATGTAATTATGGGTTTAATTGTGAGTGGGTAAATGGGGTATGTAATGGCATTTTGTGTAAATATTAAATGGGTACAAGGGCAATTTGGTAATGTTGTGGGCCAAATAAGGAATGTTACCTTTGGTTTGGATTGTCCATTTATAGTAAGTGTTACCTTTGGTCTGGATCGGAGGGAGTAATATTTTAATAAAAATCTTGATTTATCTTTAACCCAACGGGTCGACCCGTTCGGGTCGGGTCTTGACCCTAAAATAACGGTTCATTCGGGTTCGGGTCAAACGGGTCACGGGTCGAAAAAACCGGGTTTTTAACCCTAAAAAGATGAGGCGGGCGGGTTGGGTTTTCGGGTCGGGTCGAGTTTTGACAGGTCTAGTATATATCATATATGAATATCGATCATCAACATCTTCAATGCAGAAATTAATGCAGTAATAACGAAACAAAAATTGGAAGCCGGTACAGAAAAACCGAACATAGCCCTATGTTAATGGTGGTCTAAGAATCACACGTGTTTAAAACGAGCATATTACCACCGTCAATAGAAGGATTCGCTACATTTTCAATTTTAGGCCATTTAAACCTATTTTGTACATTTCTTCTTCATGATAAATTTTCCTAAAAAGACAAAATCCCTCTCAAATGTTTGTGGATTCCACAGTCCATCAACTTGCTTTTACTTGCCTTTCCCATCTATTTGTTACTCTTACATAAAGCATGCGCCGTGTATCACATGACTGTGCCTTTTAACCACGAGAACAGATAACAACGCTTCGAGAAAATATCAGAATCACCAAAATAAGAACAACCTTCCGGGGAAGACAATAAAAGACCTAGACTACATTTGTATGCCAAGAATACATGCTACCAGAGTCAAATTATACTTAATTGGTGCTTGTCTGATGATCAATATTCAATTCTATCTTTAAACAAAGTGTGTATTTCACATAAGAAAATAATGTCAACCTATTAACAAGCCTACAAGACAAAAAAGTGACACAACGAGGACAAGTTCCCAAATTAGTGCACTTCATCTGACGAGGAAACCAGCAAGAGTTTCAATAGTTTAAACTATAAACTCATTCTTCTGAGATAATCAATACTACCTATCATTAAAGTGAAGCGGATATTATGTAACCAAATAATGTCGACCTATTATTAAGTCTAAAAGGCAAAAAAGTGACACCTAACAACGGCATAATTCCCAAATCAGTGCACTTCATCTGACAAGGAACCCAGCAAAGAGTTTCAATAGTTTATTAACAAGAGGAAATTGCTTTTTTTCAAAAAGGTCATCAGCAAGATGGAAGGCAACCAACCGTGCATGTGCTTGAAATGGTATAAAAAATAATATTAATATTTATATTGTGAATAAGAATACCTAAAACATGATAGCAGACTGCTGAGAAGTGACTAATACTAAATTGGTTGGAGCCCGGGTAGTGTCGTGATGAAAGGCTATACTACACTACTAAAGACGCATGACCCATTATCTCTCTTATGCATTTATCATGATCTAGTAAAAATCACCATACACAATAACACAAAAAGTTTAGTCGATCGAATATTATAAACCTCAGTTTGGGTTTATCCTATAACAACCAATTGTATTTGGAGGCTCTTCAATAAATGGCCTTTGCTTATGGTTACTATAACAACTACCTCTTTCCTTGTTTTTTCTTCGTTCTTCCAATAGTAAAAGGTTCCACCATGGAGTTCATTATACACATCCAAAGTACTAAAGCCAAGCTCATTAAGGTAAATTTTGGCTCAAAAAGGTATCCGAGAACTATATCACACAAGTTGAGAATCAATTGACTAGGGCCTTTGCTAGTACAACAACGAAACTGCCTCCAAAGGATGAAACGTAATAAGAGTCTTAACATAACCAAAATAAAGAAAGATTTTTGATTTGCTTATAGCAAAGATTTTTTAGAGTTTTTAGCTCGATGTTAATTGCATCATGGAGAGAGTAGGTCATTGGAGGTCATCAAGGAAACATGTCACATGAATGACACATTTGAAGAGGATGGTTTAAATGTCACGGGAGTGACAAATTTGGAGAGGATGGTTTATAAGCATAGGCAGGAAAAGGAGAGGAAATCAAAATCACCAAAATTAGAAGTACAAATTACCATGCAGTATGCAGCCCACACAAAACACAATACTTGGATATTAGATATGTCTAGTATGCAACCCACACTAAACACAATGCTTGAAAAATGTAGTTATGTCCGACAAAATCGCTAAACCTGTATCCTCATTATGGGATATATTCCCCGTGTCGGCGTGTCGAAATTTGAGTCATGCCGAGTCCGACACTTTGATATGTACTGTGTCCAAACATGCACCAAAGTCCAAGTATCTAGGTGAGATCTGACGATGGAAAACTAATCGAAGTGTTGGTGATATCGTGATGGCAGCCTGCACTTCTGAAGTAGTATGTCCCGTTAATTCTCTTATGCATTTATCATGGCGTGATAAAATAATAAGAAATAAACAGCAGTAACCTTACAAGTTACTCTGCCTTAAATCTATAGAAAACTAAATAGCCGTTTGTCTTAGATAGCCAATACTCTATAGTATAGAGAGATCCTAAATGAAGTGACCTTGGTTAACAATGTTACATACTTCCTCCTATACTATATTTTCTTCCCCTTTTCTTTTTTAACAAGAAATAAGAGTGGATTTGGACCACACAAAACAAAACACACTACCCCACATACCTTTGAATTTGGACCACACAAATCATTCCAAAAAAGGAAATAGGGAAGAAAACCCGAATAACCGAATAAGGAAATAGGGAAGAAAATATAGAATAGGAGGGAGTATTAATCTATTTATGTTAAAAGCTAATAAGATAACAAAATAAGGTAAGTAGAGAAAAGTACTCTTTCCAAGCCGTCGACTACTACTCCATTCTCTCACACTCCCACTCCTCTTATACTAAAGCCATGAGTCATGAAAAAATGTCTACTAAACTACCACAAAATTCCTTATTTCTATTTCTTTCTCCTGTCAGTACAAGTTAGTAGAAACTACAATACTTGTAATCATATCAAATGCCCATTTCGCACCATTCACTTGATTAATCATCCACAAATGCTGATCTGAAGCTCATCACGTGAGCTTTAGCTATAAAATGCATCAGAGGATTTGGTCACAAAATTTTTGAGTCAAATGAATGAAGTTGTACAAAGCCTTAGCTAGTAGCCTAGTACAAGGAAACTGTCACCGACATAATGAGCTGTAATGGGATGCCTTACAAAATTGAGCTATTGTCTCACAGACATAGAAGATAGTCACTTAAAGTAAAATAGAATATACAGTCGATGAGGGTGAACCACATGTGGTGATTTGGAGAAAAGGAGGAGCCCATGAAAATAGAGAGGAATGAGAACAGGAGAGGGTTTTCCAAATCTTTAGAAAGAAAATGAGGAACAGAAAAACCTTAAATTTCGTTTGAAAGATTGTTGTTGTTGACCTG
>VHZZ01009031.1:5139-16489 GCA_009801015.1 Silene noctiflora
GTTATCACACTAACTGTGGAGGACACTGGCTCCAACAGACGTTCCGTTCGAGGTATAGGCACTATGAGTATGTGGTAATGCCTTTTGGTCTGACTAATGCACCAGCGGTTTTCATGGATCTGATGAACCGGGTTTTAAGCCAGTTTCTGAATCCGTTCGTGGTTATCTTTATTGATGACGTCCTAGTCTACTCTAAGACTAGAGAGGAGCATGCAGAATATCTGAGACTGGAATTGCAGACTTTGCGCGATAACCAGTTGTACGCAAAGTTGTCTAAGTATGAGTTCTGGCTCGAGAAGGTGGCCTTTCTGGGCCATGTGATTTCTAAGGATAAGGTTTCAGTGGATCCTACCAAGATTGAAGCGGTGTCCAAGTGGGAAGGACCAAAGAATGTGGCCTTGGTACGAAGCTTATTAGGTCTAGCCGGGTACTACAGGAGGTTCGTAAAGGATTTCTCTAAGATAGCTCGACCTATGACATCACTAATGAGGAAGGAGAACAGATTTCGTTGGAATGTGAGTTGTGAGACAGCGTTCCAAACCTTAAAGGATCGCTTTACTACAGCTCTTGTCTTAGCTTTGCCATAAGGAAGTGAGAACTTTAAGGTTTACACCGACGCTTCGAAAAATGGGCTGAGTTGTGTGCTGATGCAGAATGGGAAGGTGATTGCGTATGCCTCGAGATAGCTGAAGACTTACGAAGAGAAATATCCTACTCATGACTTGGAGTTCGGTGTCGTGGTCTTCGCTCTGAATATTTGGAGACACTACCTTTATGGGGCAACCTTTAAGGTGTTTTCAGATCATAAGAATCTGAAGTATATTTACACCCAGAAGGAGCTGAATATACGACAGAGGAGGTGGATGGAATTGATCGGCGACTACGATATGGAGATAGTGTATCATGAGCGGAAGGCTAATGTAGTTGATGATGCGTTGAGTCGAAAGAGTGTGCATTCCCTATGCACTGCTATGTCACTCATGCGACTTAAGGAGGAGGTGGACCGGATGGGAATTCATATGATCAGGAAAGGGGATACTCTTAAGGATGTGACTGTGGAGCCCGAGCTTTATGATGAGATCGGGAATAAGCAAGCTGATGATCCTGAGATTCGAGAGTGGAGAGATGGGGTGGAGAAGGGGACGGTTTTGAGATTTTCAATCCATGCTAATAGGAGTGTGACGTTTGATGGCATATGGTGTGTTCCTAGTGATGTCGAGTTGAGGAAGACGATCATAACTGAGGCTCACTGCACACCTTACTCAGTGCATCCTGGTGGTGATAAGCTTTATAAGAATCTTAAGAAGACTTTCTGGTGGCCTGGAATGAAGAGGGAGACAGCGGAGTTTGTGGCTAGATGTCTTACTTGTCAGTGAGTTAAAGGGGAACAGCAACGACCACACGGTAAGATTCAGTCTCTCGAGGTACCTGAGTGGAAATGGGAGTCCATTTCTATGGATTTCATTGTGGGTTTACTGAGGACTCAGCACGACAATAACATGATTTGGGTGATTGTGGATCGACTGACTAAGTCGGCTCACTTTATTCCAATGAAGGACACTTGGAGCAAGCTGCAGCTGGCTAATGGGTATATGAAGAATGATTCGGCTTTATGGGGTACCAAAAGACATTATGTCGTATCGTGATGCGCGGTTCATATTAAATTTTTGGCAAGAATTGCAAGAGTTGATAGGTACCACCTTGAAGATGAGTACAACTTTCCATCCGGCGATAGATGGGCAGACCAAGAGGACCATTAAGACCTTAGAGGATATGTTGAGGGCTTGTGTCATGGATTTCGGTGGCAGCTGGGAGGATAGACTGGACCTGATCGAGTTTTCTTATAACAACAGTTTCCACACTAGCATTGGGATGACACCTTTTGAAGCCTTGTATGGGAAGAGGTGTAGAAGTCCGATTTGCTGGGATAACAGTGCTGAGGCTGTGGTTTTGGGACCACAGATGGTACAGGATATGATTGATCAAGTACGGTTGATACGACAGAAGATGAAAGCAGCTTAGGATCGGCAAAAGAGCTATGCTGATCTGCATCGCCGGGATATCGAGTTTCAGGTGGGTGACAAAGTCCTTTTAAAGGTGTCATCTATGCGGGGTGTTATGCGTTTTGGCAAGAGGGGCAAGCTGAGTCGGAAGTTTATTGGACCTTATGAGATCTTGGATCGCATTGGTGAGGTGGCTTACCGTTTGGCGTTACCACAAGAGTTGGATCGGGTGCATAATATATTCCATGTATCACAACTCCGGAAGTATGTGAGTGATCCTTCCCATGTCTTAGAGGTGGAGACCATAGAGTTGTATGAGTCTTTGACATATGTGGAGGTACCAAAGGAAATCTTGGACCGAAAGGTGCGAAAGACCAGAAATGGTGAGACAGTGTTGCTGAAGGTGCTTTGGACCAATCATAATGTTGAGGAAGCGACTTGGGAAGCCGAGGATAAGATGAAGGAGCGGTATCCGCATCTGTTTAAGCAGGTATGGTTGGTTACGGGGACGTAACCTTGTTTTTAGAGGGGTAGGAGATGATGACATCAAGTTTTGGTTAGTTTTGAGTCAAGTTTGGTTATGTTTCGGGTTTAGTTGGCTTAAGTTGAGCTATGTTTTGGTTATGTTTCGGCCATGTTGTAGTTAGTCAGTTTTTATGTTCGTATTATTTGGTATGGGTTTGAACTTCGGGGACGAAGTTCATTTTTAAGGAGGGAAGACTGTAATATTCGTGAAGTGTAGCACTAGACACTCGGCCGAGTACAGGGTACTCGACCGAGTGCCCGTGTGGGTTGGCCTGTCAGTATTCTGGAATCCGGGGACTCGGACGAGTGCGGAGCACTCGATCGAGTGAGGCGTACTCGGTCGAGTGACTTGTACTCGACCGAGTATCCGGTTCGTGTCGGTTGTTTGCGGAATTTATATATATTAGAACGAGAAGCAGTAAATCAATTTATTTTCTTTTAAAAATAAAACCTATACATTGATAACTGCTCCTCGTTCTCTACCTTCAAGCCGCGGCACGTCTTTGTTAATTGTTGGGGTTTTCACATATCCTAGTATCGTAATCGTCGGGGTAAGTCCTTGATTTAGTCTTTTGGCCTATTGTATTTGTAACCCTAATTCTTAATTGTGAGTTTTTGGGGATTTGTGTGTCTTATTTGCCTTATTGATTCGTTATAGGAGGAGGCTTCGTAGAGGAAGTGTTCTGATCATTTGCTTGTTAACCGGATTGCTAGTTGAGGTAGGGTTTCCATACCCAGTTGTCTGTAGAACTATATATTGTATATGTGACGATATTATGATTCTTTTGTGATATGATTATATGTTGTGACGATGTTGTGGTGGCGATGTTGGTGGTTGATGGTGGTGTTTGGTGTGGTTGAGATTGTGATTGTGATTGTGATTTGTGAGCCATTGTGAGAGGTGGTCTCACCCCCATTATTCGCTTCCTGCGTTCTCTCAGCGCAGGAAGGATGTGCACATTAAGGGTCTTGGGTATTTTGGGTGGTTAGGTGGAGTGGCTGTGGTCCTCCACTGGCAGGGCTACACACTTCGGTTTGTAGTCGGTTACTTGATGTGTGATGTGATGATGGTGGTGGTGACGGTGCGGTGGATCATTCTGATTTACTTACATTGTTTACTTTTATATAGTTGTTCAGTTGATTGACCCCATTACTGTTTTCAAAATTACCGTGATCCATTCGGGGATGGTAAGCAGTTGGCTTTGCAGGTATTGACGATGATGGTTGTTGACTATGCGGCGGGGTTAGCAGGGTGGAGTCATCACGAGTTTTGTTTGTAGCTTCCGCAGACTTTATTTTAGTTTATCACATTTTGGTTTGGGTTTTGTACTCCTTTTTGTGGAGGATGTTGTAAGCTATTTAAATTAAATTTGTTTAATATTTCATTATGGTTTCTATGATGTTCACTGCCTCGGGAAACTCAGAGGGTAGCATCCTTATATTCGGAGGTAGTCCTTGTTAAGGTGTCTCGGAGTATGGAGGTGTTACAGTGGTCTAACCACAACGTTGAGGAAGCGACTTGGGAAGCAGAAGAGACCATGAAGGAGCGTTATCCTCAACTTTTTTAGCAGGTATGTTTGGTTACGGGGACGTAACCTTGTTTCTTTAAAGGGGGGGGGGGGGGGTAGGAGATGATCGCATGTTGTTTTGTTGCGCTTTTGGTTAGTCTTGAGTTAGTTTTGGTTAAGCTTTCGGTTTGTTTCGGGTTGTTTGTGTTGCGTTTTGAGTTTTATGTTGGGGTTGTAGTTGTGTCGTTGCGTTGTGTTGAGTATAGTGAGTTTTATTTCGGTATGGGTTTGAACTTCAGGGACGAAGTTCATTTTTAAGGAGGGAAGACTGTAATACCTCAGGTTTTCTGGCCTTTGGGTACTATATCGAGTAGAGGGTATTCTATCGAGTAGGTTATGATCAGAGTCTGGAAGAAGTTTGTTTGTTAGTTACTCGACCGAGTTCAGGGAACTCGGTCGAGTAGAGGCTACTCAATCGAGTACGTTAGTTACTCGATCGAGTAACTTCGCTGTTACGGAGTTTGCGCCCGGTTTGATTTTAAAGAAAAGGTGATATGATTATGATGGTATTGTTTGATATTGGCATGTTTATCGGTCTAATGGTTGATTGTTGTTATTGTTTATGGTTCGCGAGGTGCGCCCTCGGCTGAGTGGAGTCATTTGCGGGAATGGCTTCACGCCCTTGTTCGCCCATTGTGGTTCTTGTCATAAGGGGGATATGCATATTAATGATCATTAGGTTTTGCGCTCTATGGTTTTGAGCGGGGCTTAGGTGGTAAGGCTGCGGTCCCCACTGGCGGAGTGGTTTACCTGTTACGACGGGTAAGCTTCTAGGATTACACACTTGGTGTGTAGTCAGGTGTATGGAGTATTATAGAGTTGGAGGAATGTGAATCTGTTGTGTTGTGTTGTGTTATGTTGTCCTACCTTATTATGCAGTAAATGACCCCGTTTATGTGTTCTGAAAACTGTGGTGATCCATTCGGGGAAGATGAGCAGTTGATTAACAGGTATGCCTTGAAAAGCTCGCGGGTTGCTCGGGATGGAGTCATCACTTGGTCTTTTAGCTAGTCTTCCGCTTAGTCTTATAAGAGTTTTGGTTTTAGTAGTTTTGGTTTGAGACAGTTGTATCGTATTTCATAGTTTTGCAGTTTTGGGTTTTGATATATATGATTTAAACTATTTACACTTTAAATGTTGTTTCTTGATGGTCACTTTTGATATGCTGTGCTTCGGGTAACCGAGATGGTAGCATCTCCATATGTTAGGGTGGTCTTAGTAAGGTACCTTGTTAGGTGAGGGTGTTACATAAAGTTTGTATAATCTTCGTGGTTCCGTATGTTCACTCCGTGAATTATGAGAAGCCTATTTTTGTTGCACAATAAGGGGAAGGTTGAAAGAGTTTGGAGTGGTAAAAAAGAAGGTGAGCATGTACTACGTACGCATGGGACCTTTTGTGCATCTAAAATGAAGCAACGACGGAGAGTGAGGCAAGTAAGGCAGGATGGGGTCGAAATGTGATAAAAACGAAATAAAGGCCCTCAAAAGCCGTGTCTATCCGTATACCGTACGAATCGTACAAAGACAAAGAGGACAGACAAGAAAGGACACCTACCACCCACTTTCCTTTGTCCAGTCCTTTGCATGTCCTCCAATATGACATTATGACGTGCTTTATTACAATTTACATGTGGCACTCCATCTTTTTTTAGTGCGTCACACTTCCTCCTTTACACCTCTATCTTTCTATTCTTTGCCAAATATTCCCCAACTCCCCATCTGCCTTTGCTTTCCAACTATATTCAGTTATGATTTTTTTTAACAACAAACTTTCATAAAAAAAATAAATAAAACGCGACAACATAATACTCGACTACATACTAATCTGTTAGAATGCAGACCGGAGGTATTAGACCCCTAAAAGAATTAAAATAACTTATTTTTCGAGACAGACTTTATAAAAATACAAAGAAGACAAAATGTTTAAACGGAGGATGATAATGGTAATTAAATTGGATTGAGCCTTCCTCTTTTCCGTTAGAACACGCGACCATCTCCATAGCTCCCCTAAACCTGGAAGAATCAGAAGAACATGTAACCATAAACATTACAACATTATATTAAATATGCGAATATTAAATGAGATTATCAATCAATTAATTTGAACAGAAATTCTTATTTAAAAACGATATAAAATTATTGATAATGAATTAAATACATCCTCTATATACTCAAATAATTATTCATAATTAACGAATTTGAAAGATGTTGAAAGAGGTTAAAAATTCAATAATATAAAGAAGGTAGAGATAATTAGGTTTAATTTGGTTTTAGTCAAAGGTAAATAAATGAAAAATTTCGTACAAGAACTACGGTAATGAGTAAAAAGTGTATTGCGAAAATAAGCTCATTTATTTCTTATTATCTTGTATATTTCGTAATTATTTTAATGTTTATAACACTCGCTTGTGTTTGTTAATGTAAGAGACAACTATATACAGTGATATTAAAATATATCTCTCAGTTAAGGCATTTATTTTTTCATGTTACAGTAATTATCTTACTCTTGGTTGTGTATTTCCGCTTTTAATTATCATTTTAAAAAATCCTTCTATACCAGTGGCTCTCACCCCGCTTAAAAATAAAAATCTTGAAAATTCTGGTTAAAAGTTTTGAATTTTTTTCAAATTTATATTATTACATTATTTATTCGTTCTCGATGCAATTTTTCACCTCTCCTAACTGTAAATTTTAGCTCTGTCACTAGAACTTCACATAAAACGGAAAAAAACCTAAGAAGATAAAAGAGCATCAAAATTTGTGGTGCAAATGTTCCAAATTAATCTCCAAGAATTATTATTTAGTAATAAATTATTAATATTAATGATAAATACTCATGACTTATTAGTCAAGCCCTGAACTAGATAAGCCTTAGAACTGGGACAACTAATTCATGATAAAAAAAAAAAAAAAAAGAGTAATAAGGAATAAAATACAAGATTTTGTGGATCTTGAGAAACTATCAGAGTAGTACGGATGATATGGAGAGAGGTACGCAGCAGGTGGTGTCTTACGGAGTACGGTTGTCATCACGCCATGTTGGTGTACGGAAGTTTCCTTAGACTCGGCTCATCGTACATGCCTCCCACTTGGTGTCTTCAAGGGCTCCAAGGCATCGATTATGTAACGGGTCAACGTTACAGTTCTTGAGTCAAGTTGTTTTTATGTCCTAGTTTATGTGTCGGTACTTGGTAGCCACACTTTTCATACAATAATTTACTCGCTCGGTACCATATCAAAAGTAACACTTACTATAAACGGACGTACCACACCAAAGGTAATATTTTTTATTTGGCCAATTACATTACCAAATTATTCTTATGCCTTTTTGATATTTACACAAAATGTCATTACATACTTTACTTATCAACCTATAATTAAACCCACAATTACATACTCACCTATTTTTTTCCTCTTCATCCTTACTTTTTCTACCTTTTTTGTAAATACTTCATTTTTCCCTACGTTACCTTTGGTGTGGTACGGAGGGAGTATATTATTAATAGGCTTCTTATATTGATCCAAAGACTTCATAGTAATTCAAACAATTAGTCTTGCTTGTGACGGATATATATATCCGTCACAAGCTTAAGATGGGTCGGATAGTATCATTTGCAAGGAAACAGGTAGAGAAATGATGGGAATAGGGAACTATGCACTGATTGACATTTTGGGAATTAAAATAACATTAAAAGTCTTGCCTTCCCAATACCCCAAAATTACCACACAATTTGAAAACACTTTTAACCTAACAAAACAAACATCTACCGTCATTTGCTTGCTTCTCTCTTCATTTTCATCTTCACTCTTCTCTCTCTTCATCTTCTTTCTTCAAAATCTTCATAAACTTTTCACAAATCTTCTTAAACTCTTTACAAATCTTCATAATCTCTTCACAAATCATCGAAGATGGTCATGAAACAAGAAAAACACTAATCAACAAGAACACTAGATCAACAAATCCCAAAAAACCCAAACAATAAGCAAAAAAATGGTGACACGTTGGTGAAAAAAAAAACAAGCTAAAAGGCCGACACCTAAGAAGAATATTAGACGGACAAATGCAAGCGACGATGTGGAAGGAGGTATTGTCATTTCCATAGATTTATAATTTTTCTAGTTTATGTTTTTGTTGTTTTTGATTTTTGATTTTATTGTTCTTGGTTTATTTAATTTCATTTTTTTGGGTTTATTTGGTTTTATTGTTCTTGTTTTTTGGTTTTTTGAGAGACTGTTGTTAATTTGCTATGGTTTTTAAAAAAAAACTATTTGCATGTTTTGCATCTATTTTATGTTTTTTTTAAAAAAAAAAAATTAAAACTCGGATTTATTCTATATGTTATTTTTTTATTTTATTGTTTCTATATTTATCTCCATCTTCATCATCCCACATACTATCAAAATATCATATAATATACCCTATAATATAATGGTGAAATGTGAGTTTCTATGTATAATGTTATTATTTTAGTTAGAATTTGTAACTGTTTTACAATATGAATTAGAATATGTAACCATATTAGTCAGAATATAACCATATTAGGCAGATTAATATAACTTTTTGATGTTTTGATTAGATTTGATTAAAATAGTAACATGTAAGAATACTTAAGGTAACATGTGTGCATGTGTATAAAATGTACCAACTTAGTCAGGATATGTAGCCATTTTATAATATGAGTGTATGTGTGAAATATGTAACTCCAATGCTGACATATTATTCTGAAATGGCTACATATTAAGCAAAAATATTGACATATTAAGCTTTGAATAGCAAGTTCACCCAATATTACCCTTACACTAGAGTTGCAATAAGAAAGGGTGTCGCAGACGATGGCGGTGTTGGAGCCGCAAAGGGAGATGGTAAAGTCAAGAAACGCTGAAGAAATGTGGGCGGGGAAATGGGATGGTAGTTGTTTGTACTGTATTGAACAATGTAGAATCTTATGAACATACCATATATGAATCAAAATGGTCACATTTGACTTTGTATATAAAATGTTACTATCGTAATAAGTATATGTAACCATTTAAGACAGAATATGAATAGAAAAGGTTTAGAGATTAGAGGTTAAGCAGAACATTTTAGTTAGAAAATGTAACCATTTTAGTCAATGATGTGACGACCATTTTCAAATTACATTTGATTTTTTTTTTAAAAAGGAATCTTAGAATGAGAATATATCTGAATCAAAATGGTGACATAAGATATTTAAAGGAAATGTTACCATCTTAGATAGAAAATATAATCATTTTACATTATATTTGATTTGATTTGAATTAATCTTATCATCATAACATATATGAATAAAAATGATGACATATTAGACAAAATTGATTTGTCTAATATGGTGATCACTTCAGTTGTAAAACACCACTCTCCTATTTTTTAGCTCATTTTTCAATTTGTACATCCCAATTTTCTGAAAAATCCAAGTTTAACATTCAGCAAGTGAACAAGGAAGAAATGGCGGATAAACCCCTAAAATTTATTGATTTAGAGGACGAAAATGACGACGACGCCATAAGAGATGAAGTTATAGATGATAGTATTTCAAATGACGATCAAGATTTAATAGCCCATATTACAAGATAAAACAAAATACAAGCTACTGTTCGTATTAATTACAAGATGTTTACTTTATCATTTAATATGTGACCAATCTAAAAATGGTGACATTTTGTAGAAGGATATAAACATACAACCGCATTAAGGAAATGCACATCTCAACATGTTCACAAAATTATTCAATATGTCATCATATGTTACCATTTCAGACAACTCCATTAGAATATACAAATAAAAACAATTATCCTTAAAATGACCATATATTATATTTTGAAACATGTTTACCTATATTTTAGTATGTGACCATTTGAAAAGTATAAATCATCATTTTCAGTCAACTATATGTGATGGGGTAAATAGAGTACACCCAGTTAAATATAGTCACAAATATTTAGGAAATTAAAAACATATTTCAGTTTGTTACATGTTTACTTAATTAATCAATATGTTACCATCTCCCAAGGTCTGTAAGATCTCTAAAAATTGGTTACAAAGTATTTTAATATATAAACAAGTGAACTCGATATGCTAACATTGTCTTCTGTTATTTAATCAATTTTTTATAGCAACAAAAAATGGGAACAATCATGCAATTTGATAAAAAGTTTAACAAAACATAAAAATAACCATAGGAAAGAAAAATGAACCAAAAGTTGTAACAATCAAACTAAAATTGGTAACAATCACCAAAAATTTAACAGTAGCAATGACAAGTGAATTTATCAAAATTAAAAATGGAAAAATGAACTAAAAATGTAAAAAAAATAAGCTGAAAATGGTAACAATCATGCAAGTTGTTAAACATTTTGATCAAAAATAAACAAAACACAACAACACGACAAGATTTTGATCGTAGCAACAAAAAAAATTAAACTCTAAACATTGAATCTAAAAATTAAACAATTGGTCGTGTCCTCCCTTGCTCCTTCTTTTTTTCTTATGCTTATAATAAAAGTGATATTGTTGTGGTTTTTTGTTAAGTTATAAGGATGAAGATGAACTAAGGGTTTGAGTTTATGATATGGGTTTCGAAAAATGGGGTTGTATTGCTCTTCAAATTGTAGCTTCTTCAAAACGAAAATGAAATGTTTTTATATATGAATCTCAATAATAATTTTAATAGTAAATGTAAAAATATAAAGCAAACCCAATGTTTACCTTCAAATTTACGCATTCATCCGTCATTCTTTTTCTTTTTAATTTGTTGAATGTTAAAGTCAGATCTTTTCAGAAATTTTGAGATGTAAAAATTGAAAAATGAGATGATGACAGTGATGTTTTGTGGAGGACTAAATTTTGAAATTGTGAAGGATGATAAAATGGTGTGTGATGGTGAAAAAGCATATTGCTTTTAATGCTAGCATATTATATAAATTAAATAATGGACAAAAGTACAAGCTAAGCCGCCTACCCCTTTATTTTTCATTTTATCTACTCAGCTCACTTGCACAATAATCCGCCCCATTTTCTGAAGGTCCTAGCCCCCTAATTAGACATTTCTAATTAGCTACTAAATTACTTGTTAATTTAGTTTCTTTAAGATCTAGTACATGCATGCTTGTAAAATGACTTATAAGATCATAAAAATGAAATTTCCTTACATTAGTTTGAGGAAAAAATGGCGCAACACAATGACTCCTTCCTTGTGTTGTTCTTGAGCTTTATTGTGATGGATGATCCTCCAA
>VHZZ01009035.1:19678-35279 GCA_009801015.1 Silene noctiflora
GTCCATACCCACTATCATCTCAAACCCATCCATAGGAAACTCTAGCAAGTCCACTGGAAGGTCAACTTTCCCCACTAACATAGATACACCCCTATACAACATCCCACATGATACAGACTCATCCGACGGTATAAAAACCTCATCTTTTACAGACTCAAACTCCCTTAAACACAACAGCTTAGCATGACTCAACGATATAAAAGAATGTGACGCCCCCGAATCAAACAAAACAAAGCTAAAAACACCATTAACAAGAAAGGTACCAGTGATCACGTGAGCATCATCCTCAGTCGCTTTCTTGTCCATCAAGAACAACTTGCCACTGGTCTTCTGTCCACCTCCCTGAACGGTAATATCAAAAGTAGACGGCTGAGCAGCCGACCCCTGGTTGTTATTTGTTGTCGGTCTCTGATAAGAATTACTGCCATTGCGGTTAGCTCCTCCGTTGTTGTTACTCTGATCACCCTGGTTACTCTATGACCCTGTCGGTCTGTTACAAGCATAGCTCTGCGACGGTCTCTGAAAACCCTTCACTGCAGCACTGGTGCACTCATGTCTCTTGTGGCCCATACCGCCATAGTTGAAACAAGAGATACTCTAGTTAACTCCTCCGCCACCGCGTCTACGCCCATACGAAACGCCGCTGCTGATCCCTGCTCCCGATGAGTAAGCCCTCACCTAGTTATGGTTACCCCTCTTGTATCCAGACTGACCACCTCCTTCAATCTCAGCCTTCCTTTTCTTAGATCCCCTCTCTCTATTATCCTTAGCCAACTCTACCAACCTCTCAGCTCTCCCCTCTCGCTCATATACCTCATTGACTTCCGAAAGGACCCCAACCGGTAACTTCTCTATGATCTTGTAGGTTAAGTTTTTCTCAAACTTCAACGCCAGGTTCTCCTCACTCAACCCCATGTCCTATGCATATCTTGACTTCTCATTAAAAAAATGGTAGTACTGAGCTACCGTCATATCCGGAGTCATTTTGAAATCATCAAACTCCTCCCTCAACTTACTACGCACGAGCTCAGGTACGAACTCCCTACGCATAACCTTCCTAAACTCTCCCCAAGGTATAGCCGACTTCCCTTGCTTCAAGTAAGAATCAAAAGCACTCTCTCTCACCTTATCCCACCACTCACCTGCAGCATCTCTCAAGTAGAATGCAGCTTGTTCCACTTGGAAATACTCAGGACAGTGAACTACCTTCAGTATGTTTTCCATCTCCCTAAGCCAACTATCTTCGCAAAATCCACCTCAGCCTCCTTATCTTTAGTGAACTTTTTCAGCGCTTCAGTTAGTGCCTCCTGATGTTCCATCATTTTAACCACCTCTTCCACACTCGTCATCTCATCCCTAGCTTGCATTGCAGATTTCTTTGGCGGCATCTTGAAACTATATAAGAGAAGAGGTAATCCATAAACACGCATCTCACAACTCAAAAGCACATATGACCTGCACATCACTCTCTCGATCGAGTAGCCACCCCCACTCGATCGAGTAGAGGCCACTCGATCGAGCTCCCCAGCTACTCGATCGGGTGCCTCAACTCCAGATTCTGACCAGAATCCATCACAAACACACTCGATCGAGCCCTAAACATACTCGATGGAGTAGCTTCCACTCGATCGATTACCCTACCAACTCGGTCGAGATCCTAAAAACAGTGTTCTGCCCAACATAATCACATAACCCACTCGATCGAGCTTAGTTCACTTGATCGAGTCCTACCTACTCGATCGAGTATCCCCCACTCTATCGAGTCATGCTGACTCACTAACTACCCGCATGCTTTTGCTAAATAATTTAGCAACATCGTTCATACATACATATATATACAACTACGAAGTACTTCATTCACATATTATAAGCTATCATGAACCAATCATATGCATATATCATTTGCCACACATCATTATATATTCATATACATTCCATCCTCTTTCCCACCACATCATGCACCGTCATATACCCCAACATCATTAACAACACAACATCTAACATACATACATCATCACTAACAAGAACATAACGATCCCAAAATACCCCATTATGACCGGTTCAAAGCTGTAGGGTGATTTCGCGACTTTAGGACGTCTCCCAAGTCTTTGCATGAGCTCCTAACAACTTCTACCCGGGTTCATTTTATTTTGACTCCCTAGATTCATTGGGTTCGTTAGTTTTAGGTTCCAAAATCATCGCTCTGATACCACTTTGTAACACCCTCACACATCAAGGTGCCTTACCAAGGCCACCTTAGGCACGGGAGTGCTACCATCTCGGTTTCCCGAGACGATGAATATCAATTAGACAATAGCGAAACGTACTTTAATAAACAAATTTAAAGTGTTTACATGCCAAAACCAAAACTATCTTAACAAAGGTACAAACGTCTCAAAAGTCTAACAACTACTACTAGCAAAATCTGACTCAGCGGAAGACTTCTAACATCACGTGGCAACTCAACCCAGCATCCAATGCGTATCTATCAAACCTTCTCAATAACTGCTCACCATCCCCGAATGGATCACCACAGTTTTTCAAAACATAAGACCGGGTCAGCTACTGCATACATAAATCAATACATAAGGGCACCACATTCCATCCACCAATTTCATCACACCATCACACACCTGACTACACACTAAAGTGTGTAGCCCTGCCAGTGGGGGACCGCAGCCGTACCCACTAAAGCCCCGCTCATTGATTCCGAGCGTAAACCCATGTTTATTAATGTGCACATCCCCTCCTGTGGCGGGTTCCACAGAGGGCGAATCAAGGGCGTAAAGTCACTCTCACAAGTGACTCCACTCAGCCGAGGGCGCACCTCGCGAACCACAGACAACACAATCCATTCACGCAACACAATATAAATGTCAATATCATCAATACCAACCACAGACGCATAAAAAATAAATACCAAGTATCTTACAACTATGTACACAATAACTGAGTAGGGAAACCCTACCTGAAAAGCAATCACCACGCAGTCAACTCAACGGTAAAAAATGCTCCTCTAAAAAATCACCTCTTACACATACATAATCATACAATTATAAACTACCAACAACCACGATCCCCAATTACCCCCAAATCACCCAATTAGGGTTTAAACAAAATCAACTAAACAACATAAAAACGGTATCTAGATCTTACCCACAAGACGACGATCGCAACGRTGTAAAGGATTCCRAAAACCGACVACTCTAGCCCTTGGATTTGCTAACAACGCGAAGTAGAATACAACTACGTTTTCTCTTTTGCTTTGAGTGATTTTTAAGAAAAGATACAATGAAAAGAAACTGACGGCAAAGGTTAAAATACCACTCTCGCGTTATTATCAAAGCCCGGATAAAAAGACTCGTTAGACTGACTTACTCGATCGAGTGACCTCTACTCGATCGAGTGACACAAATACTCGATCGAGTACCCAACGAACAGAACCTGATTCTAAATTACACTTACTTACTCGACAGAGTAAGCCCTACTCGATAGAGTAGCCTTTGACACAGAAAATTGTAGTATAACATACCATCTCGGTTGCCCGAGGTAGTACATATCAAAATGACAATAAAGAAACATGCTAATAAAGTGATTACTACTTACAGCGGAGATAAAAGTATACAACTTGTCTACTCAAACAAAATTACTACTGGTGGAAAAATATATTAGCGTCTATAACCATTAAAATCAATGTCACCGCGATCCCTCCAAGACAACTCAATGGTCAACCAGCGATCATAAACCACCTGAAACAAGACACATAAAAAGATAAAGAAAGAAGACAACCAAACACAGACAAAGAAAGAAGACAACCAAACAAACACCACACATGGTCACTAACAGATTACAGTTCAAGTTAAACTATGGTGAAATAGACATTACAAGTTTACACAACAATACCAACCTCCACCAACTTCAATCCCCATAGTAAGTGGCTCTCATCGCAACGAGTAGTCGGGTTCCCATTGCAATAAGTAACCCACCCCTATCGATGTCAGGCGGCAACACTGGACATCAATGTCCTTGCTCATGGCAACGAGCGAACCCTAGCCCATTATGTGCACATTGCCCTTGCCACGGGAGTCATAAGTGGGGAAATAAGGGGGTGAAACCATCTCCTGAGATGGCTCACAATATCTATCTCATCACCTCCAACATCCAAAATCACAATAATCACAATAAGAAACCATAATAATATGCCATAATGCCATCAACTACAGCATTGCAAATAATCGTAAACTGTACAACTCCATAGCAACAGCCACAATCACGTCAATACTTAGCAAGTATTAATATCGTCACCTACAACATTGAGTATGCCCTATTATTACACAAATAGAAGCGAATTAACCGATTAAAGAGTATTCACAAACTTACCTCAAGAACATCTAGACTCCGGCGATGAGACAGTTCCGACTCAATAAATCTCGCGCCCAAGCTACTCCCTTCCTGGAGTATGGTTTAAGGTGAGAGTCAAATGAGTTGTGAGCGATGAATTGAAGGGATAACGAGGAAGAGAGAGGGAGAGAGTGGTCTTAGGTTTTAAAAAATGATAGAAATGATGTACGAAATGATTTTTGAGGCAACCCCCGTGTAACATTAAATCACGTTGTCACTAGACCGCTCGGTCGAGTATTGAGCTTACTCGGTCGACTGCCATAGACACTTGGCCGAGTGACCTTACTAGGTCGAGTATTCAGTCTCCAAAGCAATATAATTTCCCTCACCATCACCCACTAAGGATCTATCGGGGTCACAGGTTGGTAAACGGGCCACTAACAAGGCGGGTATAATGGATCGATGACGACACATACTCACAATCTATCTCACTCCTCCACTAAAACGCCAGACCACAAGACCTACCCACACTATCAACCTCCATTCCCCCATACCCATCAAACTTTGCAGGGACCGTCTTTATCTCACAACCACTTAGTTTCGTCTCGTAAAGAAACACTATGGTCGCGGCCTCCCGCTGTATCAGGTGGCGAAGCGCTGCTACTGCATCAGGGTGACCTAATCCACAACAGTTAAGACTCAAGAGATTCATTGAGCCTGGCGGGGTTGAGTTCCCTCACCCTCCACCTCAGGTATAATGACACCCCCCTCGGTGTTACATTTTGTTTCTTACCATACACTCCCTCACCTATCCCCCCTCTCTGCTCCTCTTAAGTCCAACCTCAACCTTCTCTCCACCAGTCCCCACCTCACCACCAACTCTCACTTTCCTTGCCCACGTGCTGCCACTGCCTCCATCACCCCCCTTCTGAATCTCTTTCACTACGCCTTCCACCCCTGCACCCCACTACCTCCTTGCCTAGTATCCCCCGTCCACGTCCATCATAATGTTCTCCCCCTCCCTCTATTTTTTCTCCTGTCCTTCATCCCTGTCGTATTAGCCACCACCTCCCCTTCTACTCGAACACGCAGTAGCTGGTTCTCACCCCCTCTGCTCCTTCCTCTCTTGCTCCTCTTCCCCACTACCTTCACATTGCCACATCTTCACCCTTGTCTCCACACTCACCTCATCACCCTTTGAAAGAATAAGAAGTTAGAACCGACTCTTATATTACATATTAATAATTAGTTAATTTTATTATTTTATTGAATTGGGATCTTAACCCCACTAACCTAAACTAATTAAAGTGGCTATGCCACTGTACCTGATAGTGAGGTTTTTATTAGATTATTTTATTTTTATGAATTAGATGTAAAGTAAACTCATTAAAAATTTGCAGAAGGTAAATTACAATATAAAAAAAAATATCAAGCTTGACACGCAAAGGACTCGCGTCAGAATTTGACCAAACCGATTTTGAGTTACTCCCAAATTGTTTCGTCTCATTACCACTCCTAATAAAGTCATAAGTATAAATAACATAATTGTGATATGAAGATCATCTAATCGAATGATTATGTTTTGTTGATAGTTTTAAAGCAGAAGCATCCTTGTTGCAAAATAAGGAGGAGTGATTTTCAATGCGAACCATCGACAAAACCATGCGCAATAAGGATGACTCATGCATTTTTTGATGGGTTTCATCCAACTGAACTTCTAAACATATTAACTGCTAAACTTACATTTAATGCCCCATTTAACATGTTTGTTCATCCTGTAGATATCAGTACTCTTATCAGGTAGTTATGCTGATAAAGATATTGGTTCTCCTAATATGTCCTAAATATCTCCTAGTATTTGTTATTTATTTTTATTCCGTCTTACGATAATTTATAGTTTTTTATCTTTGTATACCATATTTGTGTAGGCATAGATTATTTACCTAGATTTCGTTAGATGGTATGTAGTCTTGTATAAATACTGATTTATTAATTTAATATAGTATCGAACATTATGACCTCACAAAAATTTTCCGTCCCTCCTTGTAAGAAATATGAACTTATCTGACCAATAATAACCTTAATCGAGACGCCGTGTAAGACACTGCCCTAAATCAGTTAGACCCCCACACAGGTGATCCTTGGGTTTCGTGGTCAACGATTCTAGGGTTAACGCCTTCTTCCGCACAATGGTGCACTCCACAGACGGAAGTGGGAAATGTTCTCAATAAGATACCATTTAGAAGAGTAGAAAGGAGAATAAGTATTTCTTGCGTATTTTCTGATGCTCTAAACTTGTGAAGGATAAAGCAATTTATAGAGGAAGATTGGCTCCAACAGTCACATTGAATGCCCAAAAGATCTCAAGATTAATGGTCATAAAACCAGTAATCAATTGTAATAAAATTAGAAATAATGTGAGATTATTATGTGTAATAATGTTCCAACGACTAGAATTCCAACAGCTAGAATCCGAGGAAATGGTTTGGACCCGGAGCAAAAACATAGCCCCACCCCACAACGCAAGTGTCAAGAGCCCAGCCGGACGACAACGGCACGCGCGAGGAGACTAGAGTCTCTCCACTATTATCTAGTTAACACTAGATAATCCACTCCCTTATATAAAGTAGTAACATCCCCACTATTCAACCAATGTGGGACAAATTTTCTACATTAAGTTTGGAACAACATTTTACTCCAACTATCCTAACCGTCCTTTTCTTTCCTTCCCTTTGGCACCCTAATATCAAATTATTCCCAATGCTAACGATCCCATCGCGCCCTTCATTATTGTTAATCTCGCAAATTATGACAAAGTCACTCCGCTTACCTTTTTATTACCATTGAAGATACAAATTGAATCTGTTATTTTGGATACGATCTTCAAAAGTACCTCGATGACACACACACCCTTGCTCACTCGAAACTATAGAAAACACAACTATGAAGAAAGTTGAACCAAACCCGGCCATACTCGATACATGTTATCACAATAGCATAAGAAGAATTACACAATATAGATGCATCATTATTTAATTAATACAGATGGATTAAGACATAATGGAAATGGAAATGTACTAGAATAGTTTGTGGTTCAATTGAACGCATTATGTCGCAGGTGACATTCGAACCCCCAACTTCATAATTGCCACTTGAGCTACCTCATATTCTTATCATTAAAACGATATTTAGGGATGCTAACAATATGACTACAACCGTATTCGAACCAGTATCTACTTGCGTATTATACGCCTTACAATTCTAATAACGTGCTTAATTGCACTTATTCATTCATCAGTGTTATCTTTTGGCTCTGTCCCTGCGACATAACAACACAAGTAGGGTGAAGTGCATGTGTTGATAATTGCTTATTGATGTTAAAGTAAAGAGGTGATTAGTCATTGTCTTGTTTGTTTGTTTATATTATTTTAACTTATCATGTATAATTGTATAATAGTATGTAGTAGTGTAAATTATGTAATTCCCTGATTTGGGTATCGTTATCATTAGCCAATATATAGGTACAAGGTACAACCATAATTCCTAATTACAAGAAAAGAATATAGCGAACTAAAGAAACAAATAATTGAACGATACACTCAATCAATGTACAATCAATCACTAATATTTACTAATACACCCCCGCAGTCGAAGCGGGAGAGAAACAGACGCTTAGGCTGGAGCGAAAATGCGTAAAGAGGTGCTTGGAAAGGCCTTTGGTAAAAATGTCGGCATATTGATGTTCGGCCAGAACATGAAGAACTTTAACCTTTCCAAGTCGAACCTGCTCGCGAACAAAGTGAATATCAATCTCTATATGCTTAGTTCCCTGATGTTGAACCAGGTTGTCAGATAAATAAACAGCGAATACGTTGTCATAATAAATAAGGTTGGTCGTGGAAACAGGAACACAAAGCTCAAAAGTAAGTTGCATAACCAGCTCGTTTCAGCAACCGTGTTAGCAACACCCCTATATTCTGCTTCCGCGCTACATTTAGAAACGGTAGCTTGACGTTTTGAAGACCAAGATACCAAGTTATCACCAAGAAAAACACAATAGCAGGAAGTAGACCGTCGTGAGTCGGGACACCCACCCCAATCAGCATCGGAGTATGCAGTTAAATTATGGGCGGCAGACTTGGTAAATGTGAGACCATATTCGAGTGTGCCTTTTATATATCGTAAAATACGTTTTAAAAATTCAAAGAAAGGCTCACGAGGGAAGTGCATGAATAGACAAACCTGTTGGACCGCATATGTAATATCGGGTCGAGTAATAATGAGATATTGTAGAGCTCCTGCAAGGCTATGATATAGCGTGGAGTCAGCGAGAACAGGTCTGGCGGTGGAGCTAATTTGGACCCGTCTTCAACAGACGTGGAGACGGGATTACAGGATGCCATTGAGGCACGGCTAAGAATGTCACGGCACATTGATTTTGAGATAGAAATAGTCCAGTGGAAGTAGGAGTTACCTGTATCCCGAGGAAATGATGCAGCTTTCCAAGGCCTGACATTGCAAATTACTATGATAAATCATTATTAATACGTCTAAGCAAGGAAGGGCTGGAGGCTGTTAGAACGATGTCATCAACATATAGTAGCATAACATAAAAAGTGAAGGATCACATATACTGTTACAAAACCCCTTGGATAAAATAAAATTCGCGGAAGATATACTTAACTCGAGTCCAGGCCTCGCGGCCGGTGGAGTCTCGTTTGAGAACACGGGGAAGTAAGTCGTCTGACATTGTGCCATATATCCATTGTATAACAATGCCGTCGACTTCCGACCACGCGCCAGACAACAAATCCGTTTGTGCCGGAGGGGTGGTTTCGTCAATATGATGCAGAACCTTATAACCGCGAGCATGAAGCGTAAATAAGTCGACCCATAACGAATAAGAGACCTTAAGACCGTCAAGAACACGGACCTTATTCTGGATATTTGTGACCCTGTAGAAGGAGTGGAGGGAGGATTTTAGGGTTTCAGATTTATCTTCATCGGCCATTGTAGCATGAGGCTAGGCACGGTGGAGACGTAGGGTTAGGTCGAGATTTGTGATGCCGTGAGAAAAGACACAAAATGTACCTAGACACCGATACCATGTAAATTGTGTAATTCCCTGATTTGGGTATCAATATCATTATCCAATATATAGGTACAAGGTAAAACCATAATTCTTAATTACAAGGAAAGAATATAGCTAACTATAGAAACAAATAACTAAACCATAAACACAATCAATTTACAATCAATCACTAATACTTACTAATAATTAGTTAATAGTTATGGGTAACAAGTTTTTATTGTATAATGAAAATAAAGAATATATATCAGGAGTCAATAATTAAGATAAAGGAGTCTAATGTACTATTTTATTTTATTTGGAAAAGAGGAACAAGTTCATTAAAAATCCGAATAAACGTTCAGAGTACAAGCTATGGAAGGGGGTGAAGGGAGAGGGGGTACAGACATGAGCCAAATCCAATGAGTACAAATTTGATACAAAGGACGGTACAAGGTCCCAAATAAAAACACCATTGCTAGAACTTGCATCCTTCAGTTCCAATTTTGAGATAACATCCACAACTTAGTTCGTAGACCACCTTTTAAACATGAGTTTCACGGTAGGTAAGGTTTTAGACTTTCCCTACACTCAAAAACAATGTTATTGTACGACCCGCACGGGCCATTATTACCCAAAATAGCATTGACAGCGAGATTGCAATCCGAGCTAAAAATAATTTTTTCAAGGTTGTTAACCGCAAAGACGAGACCCTATCTAATCGTAAGGAGCTCAGCAACAAAAAGGGTTATGAGTTAACATTCTAGAAGACCAACCTTTTAGCCGAAACACTCAAAAAATAATGGGAAATGCAACCAAGACCAGCAAGGGGAGAGGAGGCCGGGACAGAAGGCCGCATCTACATTGATCTTGGACCAATTACGTAGCGGAGGGCCCAACAATTTGAGTAGAGATTAGGTGAGGTGCTACTAGAGGTTATGTGTGTAGGGAGGGTGGGGGGTGGGGGTGGGCTGGTACGGTCACGAGTTTCAATTTGGGGGCAGGGGGTTTGAGCAGAATTCCATTGGTAGGTGAAAGAGAAGGAAAGGGAAAACTATTTGGAGTCGGTTAGAGAAGTGTAGCAGTAGAAGACGCCACACAAGCAAAGAAATGCGAGTTGCCCAATGGTGATTGGGAGTGGTGCTTTTTTTGTGGAGCCAGGATTGAAGGGGGAGAGAAAAGAAGGAGGTTGGTAAACTGAATTTGTCCCAGACACGAAGTGCATGGGTGCAGTCCCGAAGAATGTGGATGGTGGATTCTTCGATGGAAGGGCTGACACAAGCAGTACAATGCGTAGAGAGGATAATGGAACTTTTAAAAATGGTGAAGTTATGGGGGAGTTTGTCTCGACAATAGAGTCAGAAAAGAGTTTGATACGGGGTTGAGATGGGATATCGCAGAGCCAGCGCAAATCAACCGCAAGAGGCCCTTTGTTACTCGACTGGCCTAAGATATAATCATGGGCGGAACCGCTTGTACCCACGATAAGGTGGGGAAATACATGCAAGCCACCCGATACTTTGATCTCTTTACCAATGTCCCCCATATTATTGTGAGCTCAATGAAGGTGAATGATGTAGAATACCCCGTCTTAAGTATTTTCATATGCCGCATGACCCATATCTTCTATGGGAGGAATGACACGAGTAAGCTCAATTCGAGTGAGGTTCTACTTTTGGGTTCTTACCTTAACCAATACCGAGAGGGGTGCTTTTAGTTTAGCGTCGTGTCCATGGTTAGTTTGGCCTTCGAGAGGATGACCAAACCAGAGAAATTATCCCTTGATTTTGGTGCCTTGGTGACTAGATTAGCCAAGAGTCTTTTGAACTATAAACTGGGGGAGATATATAGACCTTTGTCCGCTACCATCCCTTATCTGGACTTGGACTACTTGAGGAGCCTAGGGTGTATTGTGGACGAGAATAAGACCGGTGTTTAAGGGTGGAAGGTGGATGTTGATTGACATATAAAGCTCCCCGTACAAGGGACTTTACCCGAGACCGAGCACCTACAAGATGTAGGGTTGCCCCGACCTCCGGCCAACGCTACATTATCCCTAGCAACCTTACGTATGACCGCAAGGACAAGACCATAAAGAGGATCACCCCTTCACAACCTTGTACGTCCACTAGGCGAGCCGCACCATCCTCCTCCATCTTTTACCGGAGGGTATACTCAACCCCGGCCGACCTATGAGTATAACTACCACATGGTGGACCTTATCGACCGTATTAACACCGGCCTAGTAATGAGGGACATGAATGAAATGGCATGGAACCAAGGAGTATGACCCGCTCATCGCCCTAGCTTTTGGTGCAATACCTTGGGTATTCTGACCTTTGAGTACTCTATAGAGAGGAGGGTACTCTATTGAGTAAGTCTTTGGTTACGCTATTGAGTAGAGGGTACTCTATCGAGTAATTAAGAATCAGATTCTGAAAGTGTTCTCTTCGTCTGTTACTCGACCGATTTGGGCCAACTCGATCGAGTAGGGGTTACTCGATCGAGTATGTTAGTTACTCGATCAATTAGATGTGCTGTTACGGGTTCTTATGGCCAGTTTGATTTTAAACTAAAAAGGGGAGACTTTTACTTTATAACAACGATGCATCTCTCATTTTACTTTCACTTTCATAAAATTTCACATCTCTCAAACAACGTACGATATATTCTCCTCTTTAATTTCAAATCAAGGGCTTGTGTTCTACTTCGTTTGGGTCTTTTTATATCATTGCGTTCGTCGCATCGTGGGTAAGACTTTTATATCATTTTTATGTTTATTCAGTAATTTTGTTTAAATCCTAATTTGGTAGATTGGGGGTTTTGGGGAGTTAATTGTTGCGTAGATTGTAATTGGATGTTTATTGTATAGGAGGTGACTTCGTAGAAGAGAGATTCTGATTTCTTGCGCTAGCCTTGTGATTCCCGTCTCAGGTAGGGTTTCCCTACTCAGTTATTGTGTAATTCGTTAAGCTGATGTGGTGACATGAGTATAATTATGATTATGATGGTATTGTTTGATATTGGCATGTTTATTTGTAACACCTACATTTATACAGAAGCCTTTTGCAAGACATTCTCGAATAAATAAGGTTGTTACCATCTCGGTTTCCCGAGCTAGTGAATAACAAAGGTAACGAAACAACAGTACTTTAATAAATAATACTTTAGCATTGAGGCCTTTTATTTCAAACAATACCAAGAGTACTTAAATTATTAAAATACTACACAGCGGAAAGTAAACTGAGTCATTAAATTTAGTAATATTCCACCACGAACTCGTCACCTATAAACAGGTATTTATTAATTAATTCATTATTCGATATCGTATCAATTTACGAATTACATTACTTATTAATTATTAATTATTACATATAAATTATACGATTTATACGAATTATCGTCGCGTAATTAAAACTAATAACAACTAAAACGAATCCCTCCTAAACCGTATCAAACACACGCCCAATACCCGGTTTCTAACCACCTAACCCACCACGGCCAGCCCCTTGCACCATGGTGATCACCACCAGTGCTATGGGTCCCCACCGAACCCAAACCATCGAGCCAAACCACCAGCCAAACTCCCTCTTGTTCATGCTCAATCACGCATACACCAACCCAGGAACCCCAATTCGTAACCCTCGCAAACCACCTCAACAACGACCACGCCACCACCGGCCATCACCCACATTGCCTTTTATGTATGGCGACTCAAGTGGTGGGGTCCAACCATCCTCGACACAACTACAACCACCAAACAACTCGTCTTAAGACAGGTTTACCAAAAGCACACGCCTTCCCCTGTTTTACATAACTTCGGCCACCACATGCACCAACGGCCACCGCCGACCACTACAACCATCTCCCCTTGGTCGACTAGTTCCTCTGAAACCAACCATACCATCTCTAAGTCAAACCGTCAAGAATTCGGGTTTCAATTGCATTCGAAAACCCGCGATACACACTTCATGCTTTCCGTCTGATTGCTGCTTCTCCGGCCACCATTGTCACCGTCGACGGTCAGTCCTAGGTCAAAGTAGGGTCATGGTTGTCTAGGGTGTGAGTCACGGTCAAAACACGGGTCCTATGTGGTTCGTATAGCAATGTCGTCGATCTCTAATACTAGCTATATGAACGATTAACGAATTAATTAGAAATTACAAAACCGTCTTTCCTTCTTCCGATTATGCAAAGTTCTCTTATTGCTAGATATCCTCTCAAACACGAAATCCCAGAATTATGATGGTAAAAGTTAGGGTTAGGTCGATGTCTTTCATTTTATACTAAGCCAAGTCGATACAAGCCCATTATAACCCGATTACTAACTAAGATATTATTATTAATTACCGTCTCATTACTAATTATTATCCATTATTATTGTTTGTTATCTATTATTATTATTTATTATCAAATACCGATCTCTAACATTGTCTTATAATTAATTATTTTCTCAAGCCTTTTAATTAATTGTTAACATTTACATTTATTATTCGTATAAACTTTATTAAATTACGGGGTATTGCATTATCCGTTTTATGGATGATAGTTGTTATTGTATATGGTTCGCGAGGTGCGCCCTCGGTTAAGTGGAGTCATTTGCGGGAATGTCTTCACGCCCTTGTTCGCCCCTTGTGGTTCCAATCACAAGGGGGATGTGCACATTAGTGATCATTGGGTTTCGCGCTCTATGGTTTTGAGCGAGGCTTAGGTGGTAAGGCTGCGGTCCCCACTGGAGGAGTGGTTTACCAGTTGCAACGGGTAATCTAGCAGGACTACACACTTGGTGTATAGTCAGGTATATGGAGTATTGTGGAGTTAGAGGAATGTGATTCTGTGTTATGATTATCTTATCTTATTATGGAGTAACTGAACCCGTTTATGTGTTTTGAAAACTGTGGTGATCTATTCGGGGATGGTGAGCAGTTGAGTAGCGGGTATGACTTGGAAAGCTTGCGGGTTGCTTCGGGATGGAGTCATCACATGGTCATTTAGCTAGTCTTTCGCTTAGTCTTATAATAGTTTTGGTTTTTAGTAGTTTTTGTTTGAGACAGTTGTATCCTATTTTGGAGATTTGGTTTATAGATGTATGAGTTAAACTATATAAACTTTAAATGTTGTTTCTTGATCGTCACTTTTGATATACTGTACCTCGGGTAACCGAGATGGTAGTATCTCCATATGTTAGGGTGGCTTTGGTAGGGCACCTTGGTATGTCGGGGTATTATAAAGTGGTATTAGAGTGAAGATTTTGGAACATGGAACCAATGAACCTAATGAACATAGAGAGTAAAATTAAAATGAACCCGGGTAGGAGTTGTTAGGAGCTAATGCAAAGACTTGAGAGACGTCCTAAAGTAGCGAACATGCCCTTGCAACTTTGAACCGGTCACAATGGGTGTGTCATGGGATTGCTACCTGTTTCTTTTTTATCTTTGATACATATATGATGGATGGGATATGTGGTTGAGTTGGATGAATTGGATGGGATGATAGAAGTATGTGAAGTATGATGCGAAACATGTTGAGTGATGATTGATGTTTATGGTTTGGTTGATATTAGTAACAAGTGGATAGGAAAAGGTGATGTATGATGCGTATATGTACTTTTAATTTTGTTGGGTAAAGTTATTATTCAAAGCATGCGAGTAGTGTAGTTCGTGAGCAAGACTCGATCGAGTAGGTGGAACTCGATCGATTAGGTGGGACTCGATCGAGTAGAGCCAACTCGATCGAGTAGGTATTTTGTGATAATTAGGCATAAATTCCTATTTCATATTTACTAGATCGAGTAAATGGGGGACTCGATCGAGTAGGAGTTACGCGATCGAGTGGTTTTTGAACTCGGCCGAGTATGTTTTATTTCAGACCCTCGTCAGTTTCTGGAAGTTTAAGGTACTCGATCGAGTGTGTACTAACTCGATCGAGTTTGTCCTACTCGGCCGAGTATGTGTAAGTACTCGATCGAGTGCGTCTTTGTGCGGGTTGTTATTGCTTTGAGCTGTTAAGCTATGTGCTTACGTTTAACCTATTTCTCTAGCTCAAAGAAATGCCGCCAAAGAGATCAGCAGTATATGTTAAGGCTCAGGAGATGAGCATGTTGGAGTAAGTGTCCTCGACAATAATGCGATCACATTAGTAAATCTCACAATAAGAATACGTTCAGGGATAATCCAATTATTTGGTCAACTG